>CM046423.1:13669758-13957968 GCA_025506505.1 Flaveria sonorensis | reverse complement strand
ATCTCTCAGATTTCCATGTAGAGGTACCCATAGTCTATCATGAAGTAACGAATCCCATCCGCTTTTACTTCTAATTGCTTTTCCATTCCTCGTAACCCCCTCTAAACTCATTTTTCTACCTTCAGAGCTTCAGTTTGAGCATCACGGATTTGTTCAGGTAATTGCGTACTAATCGTTAGTTGCAGAGCTCGCACACGTCGAGGTTAGCAGTCTCTTTTCTACTCAACGCATCAGCAACTACATTTGCTTTCCCCGGGTGGTACTTAATAGCACAATCATAGTCGTTTAACATTCCACCCCGCGTCTCTGTCTCATGTTCAACTCTTTTTGCTCAAAGATGTGCTGAAGACTCTTGTGATCGGTGTAGATGGTGCATTTGGTACCGTACAAGAATGTCTCCAGATCTTTAAGACAAAAACTACCGCACCCAGTTCCAAGTCATGGTGGTATAGTTCTTCTCATGAACTTCAATTGTCTAGAGGCGTAGCTATCACTTTATCCCGCTGCATTAGGACGCATCCAAGTCCTTGGATAGACGCATCGCAGTAGACACGAAGTCGTCACTACCATCCGGTAACGCTAATAGTGGTGCGCTACACAATTTATGTTTCAGCCAATGAAAAGCAGATTCTGACTCTCACACCCATTTGTACGTTCGTTCCCTTGTGAGTCAAGGCTGTGAGAGGTTGTGCAATCTTAGAGAATCCTTCAATGAATCGTCGATAATATCCTGCTAATCCAAGGAATTGTCGTATCTCACTGGTGTCTTAGGAACAGACCAATTCTTTATCGCTTCAATCTTAGCAGATCAACATGTATTCCCTTCTCGTTGACAATATGACCCAAGAATTGTACCTCACGTATCCAGTATCCAGAAATCACACTTAGAAAACTTTGCGTATAGTTGTTCCTTCTAAGTAATTCTAAGATTAAACGTAAGTGCTTCTCATGTTCTTCCTCGGGTCCTTGAGTATATCAGTATGTCATCAATAAAGACGATAACAAATGATCAAGATAGGGTTTGCACACGCGATTCATGAGGTCCATGAATACTGCTGGTGCATTCGTCAACCCAAATGGCATGACCAAAATTCATAGTGACCATATCGTGTACGGAAAGCAGTCTTCGAGATGTCCTCTTCTCGAACTCTCAGCTGATGATACCCAGACCTCAGATCAATCTTAGAGTAATAGCTTGATCCTGTAGTTGATCAAACAAATCATCGATACGAGGTAAGGATATCTATTCTTGATAGTAACCTTGTCAGTTCCCTATAGTCAATGCACATTCGAAATGTACCATCCTTCTTTTCACAAAATAGAACTAGCGCTCCCCAGGGCGACGAACTCGGTCGGATGAAACCCTTTATCCAACAACTCTTGTAGTTGAGCGGATAATTCCTGCAGTTCGCTCGGAGCTAACGGTTACGGTGCTCTCGCATTGGAGCGGCTCCTGGAGTCAACTCAATCTGGAATTCAACTTGACGATGAGGTGGTAATCCAGGAAGGTCTTCCGAAACACCTCGAGAAACTCACGAACTACGGGGATATCCTCTATTTCTTTTCCTCAGTCTGTTTATCTGTGACGAGTGCCATATGGCCAGTCGACCCTTTCGTAACAACTTTTGTGCTTTCATAAACGAGATGATGCCTATCACCGCACCCATCCTATCACCTCTGACCGTAAGGACTTCTTCACAAGGGGAATCCGTATGATCTTCTCGTGGCTTATGACTTCCGCTTGTTTATCGGAAGCCAATCCATGCCTACTACCACATCAAAACTTCCTAGTGTAACAGGCATGAGATTATAGTGAATGTATGACAGCAAGCTCTATCTTGCAGTCTCTAAGAATATGCGTTACACTGAATCTGTTACCGTCAGCTAACTCCACGGTGTATTTAGATTCTAAGGCTGAGGGCATATCACTTAAAAGACTACAGAACCTAGTGGACACGAAACTTCTATCGGCTCCAGTATCGAATAATACAGTAGCAAAACAACCATTAACCGAAAATTTACCAGTTACTGTTGTAGGATCGTTTAGAGCCTCACCTGAGCCAATGACGAAGGCTCTTCCTTTGGCTCCATTATTGTTTCCACCATTGTTGTTGCCATTACCATTGTTGTTGTTATTGTTGTTGCCATTGTTATTATTGTTGTGTTCCCATTGTTGTTGTTACCATTACCATCCTCTTAGTTGGGGACAGTTTCGTCTGTAATGGCCTTCTTTTCCACACTCAAAACAACCTTTCGAAGTTTCTTGTGATTGTTGTGGTTCTTCATCAGTTCACCCCGACAGTCTTTGGCTGCGTGACCAATCTTCCCACAACGTTGACACTTGAAGTTATCACACCGACCCACATGGTGGTAGTTACACGGTTGCACTTCGGCAGTCTTCCACCATACCCACCGGTCCTTGATTTGAGTGAGTCGCTGGTTGAAGCTTCGGTTGTTATCGAACTTCGTTGCTGTTGATGCTGATGCTATTGAGTTGTGTTGTTGCTGAGATTGGTTGTTGACCAGTTGCATTTATGTCAGGCACGCTTGCCATAGCGCACTGTTTGGGTAGCTTCCTGCTCCACTGCTTGGTCAGTAAGCTTGTGAGCCAATCGAATAACCTATGGATAGTGGTGAGGTCACAACAGTCACCATGCTTTGTATCTCCGGAACCAAGCCACGCTGATAAAGCTCAATTCATTTGATCGGCGGATTGATCATGCCTGGGCAAAGCGTTGCCAAATCGTGAGACCTCATGGTGTAAACCTCGATCTCAGATTCTTCCATCTTTAATTGCCAGAAAGCCTCCAACTTCTGACTTCATCCAGTTCTTCCTCGGATCTTCTCTGGTTCTTCCTCATTAGGGTCTTCCCCAAAGGTGCAGGGGCTTCAACAACCTGAAGTGCTGCTAGTTGTGCCTCTAGATCAGCAAACCTATCATCGATCACTATGTTATGGTGATCTTGTGCGTCCATGCGCCCACTAAGTGCTACCACGTTGCCTGCCAGAGTATGATGTCCACCAATGGCCATCGAAAGTCGCTCCTGAAGCGTATCTACCTGGTAACGCAGCTGACGCATCTCAGATCGTAATGCAGAGTTCTCATCAGTGAGTCCTCGGATACGCTGTCGCTCTGTGTCCAGTGTGGCTACTAGGGCTGCAAATGCCTGCTCCAGAGGTATGCTCAAAGTAGGAAGTGTAGGCAAAGTAGAGGCGGTTGATGACCTAGTCCTAGGTCGTGTAGGTGCTACTGGTGGTACGCGTTTCTCTATAAGCCATACGGTTTATGTAAGTGGGGTAAAAATCCCAGTTACGCGGAGGATCGAGCTCAGGAGGTATGAAAGGCTGATCCCAGTCTATCTCACTAGGAGGATAAGGATGTCGAGGCCAGTTAAATCCCCTATCCGGTACGGGAGAAGTAGGAGGTGAATCAGATCGTGCAGGTCTCTTGCCTAAATTTCTGGACGTCGATGCCATGCTGCGAAGTACGTGTTGCGTATGCCAATGAGTATACATTAAGGAGAGTAAGCGATAAGTAACTAACAACTGTGTGGTTATAGTCTAGTGTGTGTATGCAACCTAGTTCCCTATAACCAATGGCTCTGATACCAATCTGTCACACCCTCAAAATCCGCGAGCGGGGTTTTACCGCGAGGCGCGTGACATACCAGGATCTCAGTCATTAGTTACCAAGAACGACTCTATATGATAAATAAACAAAACCAGAGTTAACGTTTAAATACTGCGGAAGCATTTTTAAAACAGAAAACCCAAAACAAGTAGTATGTAAAGAGAATGCGCAAAACATACGCGCCCCAAACACAAATGTTAAATAGGAAAATAAACCCAAATGTGTAAACAAACAATGTAGACAACTCAACGATGCTGGTGGGCGTGTCCTAGGCAACTGGCAACCTTAACCTGAGAATAGCATACTAAACAAGTCAACACATGGTTGGTGAGTTCAAGAGTTTGCGTTAAAATATAAACAATCAACAGTTTTCAGAGCATAAGTAGTGTATTGCAATAGATAGCTAGTCTATTAACATAAAATATTAATCATAGTGATTTCGCGATCGAAGCTGACTGTGTTACGTTTGTTGCCTCCCGTCACGACTTACCGTGTCGTGACGAATATGTGTTAGGACAAAATTGCACCCGTTTGACCTCGAGTCGCACAGGTGGGGCTCGTCAGACCCAGTAGTACTACCCAAGATTTCCCCGCTATTCAATATTAACAATCCGAAAGTGTGAGGACTTTCCATGGTAAACAGCACTATATCAATATTATACACACTCATATAAAAAGCGTTTGTGATCAACAGTATGCTATCTCCCCCAAAAGAGATTATGTAAAATAAGTGGGGCAAGAACTCACCTGATGCGCGCAAGAATTAACTAGAGCTTAACTTGAAAGAAAGAGGGAAAGACACCTCAAAGGTCACCTAGAACACAAGAGTACATAAGTACGTGTACACAGAATCAATATGAAACCCTAAGTGCTCTACAAACCAAGGAACTCAAGGTTTTTAGAAAGACAAGACGCATTTGACCCAGTTGACCCGTTTGACCCGTTGGTGACATATAGGTGATAATTCGTTAATACTAACACAACAGTATGTCATACATGATCAACATACAACTTGATTACATATAGCACATCATAACCACATGTACTACCTAGATCATCATACAACCAATTATCATACAAGTCATGCGAATTACAACAGGCCAAAACAGGTAAAAACCAAACCACCATTCATATAACCTAAACAACACATTTAATCACCTTAGAAACCATCCATGAACACACTAGCATGGTCCTAATATCCCAAACATGCTCAAATCATCCAATTCAAGGATTTGCACCAATAAAGTTTCCCTTTTGGGAAAGTTCATCCCAAATTCATCAAACTCACACTACATTCATGAATTCGTCAATTATATACCAATTCAAGTCCATGACAACATTTAAACATGATCAACAACACCTAATCATCATGATTCATCAACTTTCATACCCAAAGTTACTATCTTTAGTAAGTATGAACTACAACATGCATTCTTGAATTCCTAATATTCATATCAACCATCTAGCATCTAAACATCATTACAAACACATCCATAACATTCATACATCAACCAATCATCAATTCATGCAAAATAAAGTTACTATTATTAGTAACCTATGAACAATGTATCAAAATCATAGCTTTCTTGCATAATCGATGTAACTAGCATATATACAATCCAACTAACATAATAACACTAACCAACATCAACAAATCGATCCACAATTGCAAGTTTCGAATTAGGGTTTCGGCCTAATGTAATTCCATAAAAACTTGTAAAAATCCAACCTTTATTGCATACTTGACGTTAATTAACATGTAATCTATCTAACAAACACATTAACATCAACAATTAGGCATCAATCAATCACCAATTTGCAGTTTCGCATGAAACATTCGGCCAACATGAAGACTCATCAAAAACATACAAAAATCTAACCTTTAAACGTGTAATGGCTTGCAATTGATGATTCCAACGTGTTCTATGCCTTGAAATCGACCAAAACCGAAGATGATTGTTTGTTCTTGGGCTGAATTCGAAGAGGAGAGGGAGAGAGGATGCAAGTCGCGGCCGATGGGTGGGATTAGGGTTGGAGTTTTGATTTTTATTTTATTAAATACCCATAATTACCCTTTTAACCCTTATAATTTGTATTTTATAAAAATTAAGCTTTTTGAATAGTTTTTGAATAGTTTTTAACTACTAAACACAATATTATAATCACAAATAACAATCATGCATAATTCCCATTTATCACAAAACACAGAAATAAATATGCACGTTTTCACGTTACGCGATAAAATTACAGTTAACATTCAAATCACATAAGCATAACTTAATAATCACATTGTTAACTTAATTATCATCAATTTAACATTACTGATTATTGTTAAGTCACCAACGTTCAACGACACTAGTGTGTGTGCTCGACACGTGTATGCAAGACTTAACGGAACAAACGGAGTTTGGTAACGGAAAATTACCGGATGTCACACAGAGCTTCTTAGGCTCTTAATTATAAGATTTTACCATCTTTAATCTCTTCAGTTTCACAAAATACTTACCTGCTCAAATGGCTACTCTCACAAAGCTGACATGGAAACCGACATCACTCTCACTGCAAGCTGATACTGGATCCACTCTGATGACTTTGACTTCTTGATGCCAAAGAATGGAAGGCTTCATCAAGTCTCAAGACAACAAGATATGGAGATCTGTTGTCTCAGGACCTCACATCCTAAGCAGCACTTCAGCTACTACCGGTGGTGGGATGATACCAAAGGAAGTGGCTGACTATTCTAGGAATGATTGGAAGAAGACTGATATAGATTAGAAGGTCATGACCGTTCTTCAAACTGCTCTTCCTAACTCTATCTATAGAGGCTTCAAGAAGTGCAAGACTACAAAACAGCTCTGGGATGCACTGAACATTATGTATGAAGGGTCTGACGAAGCCAAGGAAAACAAGAAAGATCTTATGAAGCAACAGTTTGAGAACTTCACCTTCAAAATAGGTGAAACTATGACTCAACAATACTTCAGGTATGTTGAGATCGTGATACTCTGATGAATGTTGGAGTAAAACTTGAGAATAGGGACATTGTGGGGACGTTCATATTTTCGCTTCCCAAACAATTGACGTACTATTGTGTGGCCATTAAGATAACTGAAAACCTCTCTACTCTTACTCTTATAGAGCTGTATGGTATCCTGAGCGGTTACCAGATAGAGATGAACATACGAAATCCATCCAACAGCTCTTCCAGCAATCAACAGAGTTCAACATCATCTCATTTGCTACCCTGACAACTCATAAAAGGGTCATTTCATCACCTTCCCGGAGACACCAAGGGAGAGCTACATTGAAGGAAGCCCATTCCAAGAGACAAACTCATCTCAAGCCTTTGTGTCTTCAGATGAAAGTTGTGGGAACTTTCTCTTCACTCTTGAAGACTTAGACTGTATCCATTTAGATGACCTGGAGTATATGGAGATAGTCTAGCAGATGGTTCTTCTCACTCATCAGCCAAGAAGTTCTATAATAGAACCGAAAGAAAGTTCCCAAGCAATGTAACCAGTGGAAAGTTTGGACTAGATAAAAGCAAAGTGAAGTCTTACAACTGTAACCAAATGGGACACTTTGCTAGGGAGTGTAAGGCACCAAGGACAAATGGTGGCCAAACATAATCCAGGACAAGATAACTACCTTTTTAGGTACTTTTTCAAATGTGGGACCGACATCCGGATTTCAAAGTTTATCCTTTTGCATTAACTTTGTCTCACATCCAAGCATATAAATAGCCTTTACAACGGTTCCCCCCTTTCTTTTTCATCTTCATCTGAAATCCTCTAAATCTAAATCACCCACAAAACCCTTGTTGCTTTTCACTTCTTTCTTGCTAAAGCTTTAGAAAATGGCCAACCCTGAACCCAAAAACCCGCCTGACTTTTCCATGCTCCTACACAAGCAATATAATCATGTTGCTCTGTTGTCGTCTGAAAAAGACCCTAGTTTCTTAGGGATTTGCAGCTATCTTTCCCGCTCATCCTACCTCTCTGCTCTCATAATAGATCCTCCTTTTTATGAAGAGAAACTGCTAGAATTCAGGAGGACCTGCCAAGAGGTTATCTTGGATGGTGAGAATGCACTATCTACATCGGTGCAGGGGGATATGAAGGGGACTACTCAGTGAGGACCTTCAAAAAGGGTAAGGCCTCTTTCCAATGGAAATACCTCCTTCATGTTATAATCCATTCTTTATCAAAAACCATAGAGGATGGGATCAAATTCCAGAAGACCTATCCTATATAGTTCATGAGATGATCCAAGTTGTCAAGTTCAAGTACTCACAGTTTGTTTACCCAAACTTGCTTACTAACTTAGATTTCTTAGAGTATTACATGTTCCCTAGATATGTCCAGCAAATTCTCAACTATGAACTAGGCTCATAGTTGAGGGGAACATGTAATATTCTTAAATTGGGACAGATGAAGCCCGGCATCTTCAAAATAATAAGGAAACCCACTTTTGGTTTTTTTGGGGTAGAAACAGCCCTTGTTCCAAAAATATTAGAGCTCCCTACTTTAGGTGACAACTTGGCAACACAAGCCAATGTTGAACCCACACCTTCTTCATCTTCACCACCCATACAGCTACAAATAACCATCACCTACCATAGAAAATCCAAACAAACCCCTGCTTAGTCTATTCAGATTGAGCAGCCCCCCATACACTTACCCATACAGGAGGAAGTGGAACCTGGAGCTCTCACTTCCCCTGAGGAGCAAACCACTCCTATCACTTCTATGATAAGTGCTGAGGTTCCTCAAGCTCAGCCTGATTAGCTCATCATCCAAGCTGTAAGCCTTCATTCTGAGTCTCAAAAATCAGATAAACAACCTTTGGGGACAGTTACCATCCCCATCCTTTGGACTTAAACCAACCAATCCCTTACCTCTAATTCTATGATGATGGGGATATGGAATTCAGTGAGTACCATGAGTCTCTCTTCTCCTCCCTTGCTCAAGGAGAGATGAGTGCTTCTGAAACTCACATATCTAGCCCACATCATCCAACCCCAACTAAGGTAGACCTTTCTAAACATGTACAGGAGGTCCATACGGAAGAGGCTCTCACTTTACAAGTGATTACATCTCTAATACCTCAACCATGACAACCCAGCTCCTTGGCACTTCTTATGAAGCTGTCATAGAGCAAGGGAAATCCAGAGACCAAGACACAATAACTGGTAGTGAGGGAGATGACTTTAGTCTTGTACTCCCATCCCCCATGATTCTTCTGATGAAGATGAGGGGAGTCTGCAACTAAGGGTGCAAACACTGTAAAAAAAACGTACACCAATTTGGTCTCTAAGGTTAGTCACCTGGAATCTCAGGTGGCTACCTTACAAAGACAGGTCCTTAATCAGCAACTTGAGATCACCGATCTGAAGGGTAAGTTAGTTGAGAGGCCTTCAAGGCATGCTCAACTAGGTCCACAAGAACCTGTGGATGTGGTGGACCTAACCCCTAGCTCACCTATGTAAGTAGGTGATACTACAAAAAGGGGGAGGAAGTCTTAACTATAATCACAGAACGTGTGAGCACTGCCCAGAATATGGACATTAAGGACTCACCATCCTCACTTGCAATTGTCCACACTCAACAACGTACTCAGGCCCACATCAATATGGATGCCATTATTCAAAGTTTATTTGAGGAGGGTATACCAAGGGTTATGTCACCTCCATCCCACCTTACTGAAAATATAATAGTAGGGTAGAGGTATGACACTGAAAGAAGAGCCTTGGTGCTTTCTAGATATTAGGGTCAATAGGAAGTTTTCAACTTCAAAACCTTGAGATTCTGTGAAAGCTTTTATCTGGTTAACCTGCCTCTTGTCAACCCAAGTCATAACAGACAAGCTGACTGGTTAGCTGAGAGGATCCAGTTGAGGGTGTCTGACAGCCTCTCCCTGGCCAGAGCTCAAGTTCAAAACCAAGTCAAGAAGGCCAAAATCTCTCCTCCCTAAGTCACACGGGCTAGTAGTTGACAAAGGAAAGAGGATTCTAACCTCTGAGGAGATTGAAGAGGAAAAGAGGGAGAGGAAGAGGAAGGCAAGGGAAGAAAGGATGAGTAAGAGCCCTAGCTTCATGCAAGCTGCAATCAGGGCAGCCCCTAGGCCAAATACTCAGGAAGATTAGTTAAGGGTAGTCGGATTGAATTATCTGGGGTCTAGGAACTACTACATTGAGTAAATAATCTCTCTTCACTTGGAAGAATTGAATGAGCTAGCTGACACTAAAGTGTCAAAAGAGAGGAAGGAGGCTGAGGCTACTGAATTGCTCATTAAGATCAAAGAAGAAAGGAAAAGAAAAAGGTTGTATAAAGCCCCTATACTCTTTCTAGTTCAAGAAAGTCCTGAAGTGGAGACTATGGCTGTTGAACAAGAAACTCAAGTAGGTAGGGAACAAGACAGACAAAAGATGATAACCTACTTGAGTGTCACAGGTCTTTATCAGGTTACAACTCTACTCCCTCTATCTTATGAATACATAGAGTTTGAGTACCTCAAGCAGCTGGAGCAAGAAGTTCTAAAGAAAAGAAAGCTTCTAAGAGAAAGATGAGGGACAAAGCTGCTAAGTCAGGAGCCACCATCAGAGCTAACAAGAAGAAGTCTACGGATAGAATGAAGATGGTGAGCTTATTGAAGCTGTAGTTATTCGGAAGGAGACATGGTCCAATGTCTCTAACCATAATGAATGAGCATATTAGTATGATCAAGCGGAAGATTAAGAAGGGTGAGCTGGTAGACTTGCATTCTCCACCAAGTCAGGCTGCACCTGAAGCTGAGGTCAAGGTTGAACCTCAAAAGACAACACAACCTGGACCTAGTGAACACAACCTTGACCTAGTGCTGAATCACAGACAACTTCATATTCTGACCCACAGCAGGGTCCTAAACCTTATTCTTCTAAACATGAGAAGGGGAAGGACCCAACTGAGAAGGATAAAAAAGGAAGAATTGGTACTCAAGACCGACCTTCTCAATTGAAGTATAGAAAGAGGAAAAGGATCATGAGGGACTAATAAAAGAGAAGAAGAAGAAGAAGAAGAAGAAGAAAAGAAAAGAAGAAGAAAGAAGAAGAAGAAGAAGAAGAAAGAAGAAGAAGAAGAAGAGAAGAGAAGAAAGAAGAAGAAGAAGAAGAAGAAGAAGGCATCCACCTCTACACCTTAGGATAAGTCAGATCATCTTGAGGGTGAACAAGAAGAAGCTGCTCAACCAACTCCACCACAAGTAGAGCTTCTTACTACTAAGAGACCCATCCTGTCCTGGGTTACTCTCCAAACCCAGATAGAAGTTATGTCACAAGATATCAAGGAGGTCAAGACATGTACTTCTGGCAAAATATGCTTGACTTTCCTCTACATGATCTCTTGGACATGAGTAGGTGCTTTGAGAGTCTGAAGAATCCAGACCAACTGATGAAGAAAAAAATGGTTCTGATTTTGATGAGGACTGTAAACAAATGAAGATCAAGACTTAGAGTCATCCTCAAGTTTTGGTAGCATCAGTCTAGGAGGAGTTTGTAAGAGTTATCTTAAAGGCTGATGCAAACCAAAGTTCTCTCAGCTAGCATTCTGAAGTACAAGGAAGTTAATTCGAAAGATTTGACAATGCACAAAGAAATTCACTAAGTGTCAAATCTTTCGAAGCCAAAGACCTAATTCTTCCGAAGCCAAAAGTGAAGTCTTCCTAAGCATGAAGACTGATTTCTTTCGAAGACAGAGAAGACATGCTTTCTCTGACATGCTTTTGACAAAAGCTGAACTATTTTTCGCTGTCACCTCTGATGACTCACCAACTTATACAAGTTAGTGATTTCTCCATACTTTTGTCAACTGTAGATTAAGGTCTTTGAGTCTGTAACTTTCCACTCTTGTACTTTTATACTTTTTGTAATAAATTAAAATATGAGCTATGGCATGTCATAGTCACTAGTCAAAAGGCAATCCGACTTTTGACTTTACATTGCTCTTGTTGTCTAGAATAGTGTTTCAGCTAACCTTCAAAGTATGGCCGGCTGTAGGATTTAGTATAAAGTGTCTCATGTAACCAGTCCTTAGGACTAAGCCTTGTAACAATTGTAAAACATTTGAGAGTAATATAAACCATTCTTGAAAACCAATATTTATGTTCTGCTTGTGTTCTTACTTTTGTTCTTAGTTTCATTTGCCTGGTTTCCTATTTGATCTGTTAAGTGTTATTCTCTCCACCTTGTGAAACTGTTGCATAAACCCTCACCGCTCCTACAAACCTAATTGATTATGAGTGAATATTATAGTTTCTGATATTAATATTATCAGAACTGGTATTGGCATTTCCTTTTATGGTTTGCGATGAGCTGAATTAATAACGACCAAAGTCATGCCGTATAGTACAAGAGAAAATTGACCAAACTCCCACTGCGTAGCGTAGGAAGAAAAGCTAGTTGAATTTAAAATGTAACTAGCACATACACTCATATTTATTTTTAATGTTTTGTTATCTTATATTAATACAATAAATATTCTCAAGACTTTAAATAAGTATTCATATTATTAAAAGACCAACCAATTAGATGAATATGTCATTCGTCACGGAATTACATTTCAAAATTTTACCTTCGCACATGTATTTAGATAATGCCATGAATCATCAAATTCAAGTCAAATCAAATTTTATATTTTTCAATCACCGTCTTTGATAATATCTGTATACTTCTAAATTAGTATGAAATCATAAAATCCAGTTAAGTATTTAATTGTAAGAGTTAACAATGTTTTAGATGAAGTATGAGTAATATTGCAGAAATACAAAAACTATTATAAATTCAAAGGTCATAAATTATAAGTAGATACAAATGTAAACTTTAGATGTTTATCACTGATACATAATACGAACAAAATATGTGAAATTTTGACAATGCGACTTTACACTCACCTAATGGGTTTTCGCCATGGCAGTGAAATTTAGACAGAAATAAACAAGTCTCAACGGTATATTAAATATTCGGCCTGACACGTTTTTAAATAAACTTATAATAAAACGTAGAAAGATAAAAATATTACAACGGCAAATTCGAAAATTTATAAAACATTACCTTCTAATAGCTACAAGATAAAAGTAAAATATCTTAAAAACTATTTGTAATATTAAATAAAGAAAAATGAAACATTAAAACAGAGGACTTGTTGAACTCAGGCTCAAAGCACGCCAACACTGGAGGTGGTGGTGTGCACTAACACGAACCAACGTATTTTATGATTTATGAGGGTTTTTTTTTAATAAGTTAACTAGTTATAAAAACCCTGCGTGATGCGGTGCAAACATCAAACCTGTTGAAAACTTAAGTCCAAACATTGATAAAAATAAGTAAGTTAAGGAAATTTAAATTAACATAAATACTAATGATATGTAACATAAGTATTAATAATTTGAAAGTTTCAAAAATGTTTAAGAATTAAAATTCCTAAAATGTAACAGATTTAATTTTTTTAATTAATATTGTAAATACAGTTTTTATTTAATAAAGAAAGTAACAATATATCTCCTTTCAAAAGAGAAATTTTAAAAATTAAATAAAAGTAAGAATAATTTGTGTAAATAATCAAACCTGAAGGATCAAAGGTGACCAAAACTTGGGGGACCAAAGATGAAAATTTTTGAAAAACAAATTTAAAAAAAAAACACAGCTCATAGGATTTAAATCTGGGAGGTTCACATTTTGTTTTCTCTTACTAGTGTATGAGTTAACCTCGCTTTGAGCTTCTTAGGTAATGATCATAGAGTTTTTTTTTTCCAAAAAGAGTGTAGTTGGGAAAAATATTATCAAAATAAGTGATTGTAAAATTATTTTATCAAAATGGGTGTTTTTTATATTTCTTTAACTACTTTTATAATTCTTATCCTTTTTATCTTTTATTCTTAAACTTATTATCAACTTTTATTTATTTTTTTCAATCTAAGTCATTTTAGTTTGTTTTTAGTTTTTCTAACTTATTATAATCCTTTTCTCTTTATTTTTTAATCAAATCAAATTACAAACAACTAAAATAATCATCTAAATAAACATTAAAAATAAAAAACAAGAACAAAGAAAAAGCTAAATAATCTTACGTACGACTCTCTATGATCTCAACATCAAATACAATCATAAAGACTATGATTATAAATGCTATTTACAAATTAAACTTCAAATCACTAAACATAAAAATTATGTAATTTTTTATTAATGACCCTGTTTGTTTAAAAAATATGTTCCCACAATTTCAAATAATCCAATGATCTGTTTCATCAAGTACTAGGATTACACTAATGTTGCACAATATGAACATTTATTAAACACAATTTAGCAATAAATTTCCATTATTTTTTATTAACAGCAAGAGTTAAGCAAACAAACAAGGTATATTTAGTATACTCAAAGTAACATAGAAAAAAAAACAAACATTTTTCCTAAAAAAATAAGATTATTTAAATAATTTTAAGATTAGTTAAAATAAAAAAGATTATTTAAAATAAAAAAAGATAAAAATGAATTATAAGATTAGTTAAAATAAAAAATATAAAAAAAAGGAAAAAAAACCATTTTGATAAATACTTTTCAAAACATCCATTTTGTGAAATATTTTTCCTATCTACACATTTTTGTAACAAAACTCAATGATCACCAGTTACAAGCTTCACACATGTCATAATGGTGCAACAAAACCAGCTAAGCTGGCCATTCTTATTTTTCTAACATTATGGCAAAATAGCTTGTACTACTAAAAACAAAGTTGCACTTTCTCGGCCACCGACTTTGCTTTTTAAGATAGTGATCACCTTTTTCGTCTTAATAAATCAAGGTAGTGATCATATTCTTGTTTTACTAAGCTAGGTAGAAATAAACTCTACAACATATACTCATTTCACTCTTATCTTTACAAGAAAGTGATCACCTTTATGAGTACTCTCATCTCACTATTTCACAAGAAAGTGATCACCACTAACAATTTCTAACATTAGTTACAATGATAATAATAAGAGGGAAAAATGATAAGTATTTGTACCGCACATTCTTCCTCCCTTTCTTACTCTTCTTGATCTTATATCTTTTATTTTCTCAAATGATATAATAATTTGAAACGAATGATTGAAAGATCTATATGATAAGCATTTGGAATTGTTATTGAGCAAAAGGGGTTGAAGAAAAAGGTTGTGAAAGACTTCTATTTATAAGCACAATAAAAGAAACCTAGAGCGGCAATTTGACCAAAATGTTTTTGCTTGGCACAATCACTAAAGAAACCCCCATCTGACAATCTTTGTCCCATTTACTTTGTTTTGTGAATATTGTGTCTAGTCACATCGACACTTCTAAACTTATTCTCACTCCATTTCTTTAGATTTTGAGGCTCAAGAAAGACTAAGAAGTCTTATATGCATTAAACAAAGTTTTAATTATAAATATAGAATATTTATTTTTTAAATTTTCAAAATCAACTAGAGGAGACGTAACCCTGAAGTACCCTGGACTACCCTGAAATCCACCAATCACACACTGTTACATCACAAGTACCCTAAACTACCCTGAAACACCCAAAAGCTGGAAATGCAACCTTAGATTACCCTGAAAGTTTTATTTTCACATTTAAATAATTCAAAAAGAAAATTAACTTTTACTAAAAATTAAAAATTATATAATTAAAAATAAAACATTACATAATTAAAAATAAAAGATTACATAATTAAAAATCAAAATAGTACATAATTAAAACTAAAACATTACAAATATTAAAATTAACCTATTCCTCGTCCGAAGCGAGGTACACTAGATCTAAACTTGAAAGATGTTCTACAAGATCATATCGAAGTCGGAAATGTGTATCTGGATCATATATTTTCAAAAGAGCGTTACCGTCAAAAACCGGTTGGATCGAAGGGTCCATTATGTATACCGGTGATACCGCTCTTCCTTCATCCTTCAGGATCATGTTGTGCAATATCATGCATGCGTAAACCACGCTCCGAATCTTGTCAACCGTCATAGCCCGCATCGGTCGCCTAAGTATGCCCTATTTTCCTTTTAGTGCACCGAAAGCTCTTTCAACATCTTTCATAGCCGACTCTTGCACTTTCTTGAATATCTTTTGATTCGGATCGGTCGGATATGGAAACGATTTCACAAATGTTGAGCAAGTAGGATAGATCCCGTCGGTAAGATAGTATCCCCGTTTGTATAGATGTCCATTTACATAAAATGGACACTTGGGTGCGGTACCATTCCTTTCAGGTATAAATATTAAAGATTGATTGAGAACATTGATGTCGTTGTTCGACCCGGACGGGCCACAAAAACCATGCCAAAACCACATATCATTTGAAGCCACCGCTTCGAGCATGACCGTCAGATATTGGTGATCACCTCTCATATATTGGCCACGTAACTCGGTCGGACACATTCTCCAAACAAAATGTGTACAATCTATACTGCCAAGCATACCGGGAAGGTGATGCTTATCCTCGTGTGCCTGGTACAAAAGTGCAACATCGTGGCTTGTAGGTATACGAAAGAACTCCCTACCATATAACTTAATAATGACATTGCAAAAAAAAATTGTAGACACTCACGCGAAGTGCGAGCAGACATACATAAATACTCATCATACTCGTCTGGAGTGTTATCTGTTGCGAGTTGTCTAACCGCCGATGTGCATTTTTGTAGAGGGGTGAAACTCTTTTTCATCCTCCCGTCAAGGCCGTCTTGGAACCATTCTTCTTTTGATTCGACATCGCCGACTATTTTTAAGAATAAACGTTTCAACATACGATACCTTCCACTAAACGTTTGTTCATCGTATTTCGAATCGTCAACGAAATAGTCGTTCATAAGTAGCTCGTGACCCGTTACATGATCGCGTGGAACGTATTTTTTTAGAAGAACTACTTGCCGTATCCTCCAGGGCTTTGTCGACAAGATGTTTCATAAAATATAAACTGCTATCATTCGAATTCAACGAATCCAAATCGTTTTCGGGAATGTACAAATTTGGAAACTCATCAGACATTGTTGTGTTTGTGTAATTGTTGTGCTTGTATGATTTTGTTTGAGTTTGTGTAAATAATAGTGTGTATGTGTGTGAGTATTTATAGGGTAAATTTTTTTTTTTGAAAATAAATGTCGAAAATAACGGCTTTATAGCCGTTATTTTCTCGGCTACCCCTCGGTGACTACTACCCGGCCACTCCTACCAGCCAGGGTACCCGCAAGGGTGACGGCGGTGTATCCGACCGGGTACTCGCCTACCCGAGCTGGTACCCGAGGATGCCCCCTCCTCCCTAAGATAATTTCAACTTCTGATAAGATCCACTCTTTTGTAGATATCTTGTGTCATCTATGCAATATTTCAGTGGTAGACATACTCGAAGTGATACATTGCTATACAAGCAATTTCAAATTCAATTATTAGAGCCAATTTTAAAATCCAAGTCTTATTTGGTCTCAAACCAACTAGTTATGGGTTTAGTTTCAGTTAACTAGATTAAGATTTATACAAAGCATTTTAGAAAACATTATTATTTTATAAAAAATCCATTTGTATTAAGTCAGATAATATAAAAGCCAATTTAGATTCTCTCTAAATTGCTTCTTGACAATATTCTACAAGAATTTGAATTTTATAAAAGATTATCCAAGATATAAGAATAATATTTTTATAATTATTGGGATCAATTAATTAGTGTTTTAGATAATTTTCATTCTCGTGTCATATTAACTTTCTGTTTGTCACATCGATTGCTTTTGTTAGGTTCTTGTTATCTTCTTTCCAGACTTCATATCGAACTACAATTATGGTTTGATCAATTTACTATATGTCAGTTTTGCACTGATTTCTCATATTTACATTAACGATTCAAATTGTTTAATGAACAATTTTATGAGTATCATTTCCCAATTGAATTCCTTATCACATGTTGATGTTTTGACATAATTGAAATTTTGATGACAGGTTCTTATGGTTTCAAGTAAGATAAACAAGTATAATTAATGACTTGAGTGTAGGCTTGTCTAACGGGTAGAACACGACACGATAAGACATGATGATTGACATGCTAGACATGAACACTACACGATAACTTATTATGTTATTTTTTTCAAACATGAACACGAACCTGTTAAGAAACAGATTATACAAAATGACCTGTTTAAAAGCATGTTTAGAAACACATGAATAAAACATGCTAGTGTGAAACATCTTCTAATTTTAATTACATAGCAACTTTCACCAATATGAGATCTTGAACTTCTAGATGGACATGGACATGAGAACGTACATTAGTAAGAATGTAGCAATAATGTGCAGCACCAAACTTCCATTATTTTTGTGGGTCTTTGAAATAAACTTTTACTAAATTGTTTTGAAAGAATAATTGTTAACAAGTTTAAAGTTACATCGATAGTGGCTTTGGGCTGTGGGTTGCGGCAGTTTGGCGATGGTGAGTCAACAATGGTGGTTGTGGGCTGGGGTGATAGTGATGGTGAGTTGGTGAGTCAACGATGCTGGCTGTGGGCTGTGAATTCGAGCGAGCACCAGATTCAAACGTCGGGTATAAAGGTAGCAGATGAGATCAATAGTTGATGATGGTGACCGGAACACCATCGCAAGTCGCTGCAATCAATGGTTGTGGTTGACTGGTAGTAGATAACCAGAGAATTTGGGATACAAATGAGATCTATGTGAGCGGCGGTGGATTATTGGTATGTTTTAAGTGGTAAGGGAGAGTATAAGGGTAAAGGGTAGTAGAGTTTTGCTTTTAATATTATACTAGTGGAAATGTCCTCGCGTTGTGGCGGCATATTTGTTGCATGATTTTTTGGGAATTCGATTTTATTCAGTATCTGTTTGGTGCGTTATAATGTAAATTGAAAAATCAAAATATAATTAATGAAAAAATTGAATGAAAGAAAATAATTACGTATATTACGAAAGTCTTTAAAACAACTATATTATCCCAACAAGATTAGTGAAAGCATGGGTGATATTTGTGATTGGAAATCACTTATTACCTAGATTTTAGGGGGGGTTCGTTTTATAAATATAGGTTAGAGTTTTATGATCATCGAAAGCAGCTTTCGGTGGTGATTTGCATAGACCGAAGAAAGTTAATGGAGAAATTATCACCACAAATTACCATCTTGATTGTTATTGAGCTATTAACAACCGGCAAGAAAAAGAGGAAGATGGATTAGTGCTTAATCGGAATGAATGAACAACATTGAAAGTAAATGATGATTTTGTTTGGGCACATGTATATGATTTAGCATTTATATTATAAGAATTATATGTTATACTTTATTATAAGGGTATAAATGGAATACAATGGTTAATTTTTTAAAATTTAAGCATGACTTTTCATATGAGTATCTTAATCCATATGTAAAATTATCATTCTATTCTCCTTTTATTTTATTATAAAAGATATAGATAAATATAAAATTATTAAACTCACAATATTCCTCTAGAAAAATATTAGTATTATAGTTTTTATAAAGAAGATATATATAAGTTATACTTAAATATTTTAATAAAATAATACTTAACTTAAATAGTATTCAGTTACAAAAATATAACTAGTTAATATAAATTTAAATATCAATTTATAGTATCATAATTAAAATAAAATTTAATGAATTGAATTAAATAATATCATATTATTAAATAATATATTAATAATATTTATTAGATACATGAAAGAGACAATGACAAAAATCTCAAGGTATATAAAATTTGATGGATAAATTTATCATATTGCCTCTAAAGTGTCTTAAAATTTTAATTAATTCCCTATTCTACCTCTCTTAAATGTTTTGCACTCCTTTGTAATGTTGTTTGAAAATTTGCATGCTTGACAAAATTACATCTCTATCCAAAAACATATATTATATAGTAGTATAGATATAAGTATTTAAATAAAATAATACTTAATTTAAATAGAATTTAGTTATAAAAATATGATTAGTAACTATAAATTTAAATGTCAATTTATATTATTATAAATAAAATAAAAATTTAATGAAGTGAATTAAATATTATCATATTATTAAATAATGTATTAATAATAAATATTAAATAATACAATAATTAGAAAAAAATTAATTAAATGGAGGCAAAAGTGGAAGTATTACATAAAGCACTTGTACTTTAAGCTTAAAATGTTATATAGGTGTTTTACACTTTGAATAAAATTACTATTTTATCATTCTAATATGTATTATATAGTAGTATAGATTTATATATTTTTAAAATTAATAATTATAGACAGATTCTTAAAAGCTTTTAACAAGTTAATAGGTATTTAACTTGTTTAGACACAAATTTTAGTGTGTCTTAACACGTCGATCTGTTTAATACACGAAACCTATTAAGATCAAATACGAAACCTGTTAATTTCATTTCGTTTCGTTTCATGTTAATAGGTTCGTGCCAGAAATTGTCAGCCCTACTTGAGTGTATAGGGACTTGTACAGGGCATATGATTATCTTCTATTTAACAAGCGATAGCACATGTTACTTATTTTTAACATGATCAAAATAGAGATGGAGATGGCTTGTGGTGATGGTGATACGTAATAGGATTTGAGTTAAAATTTATGGGAAGTTAAAGGTTTTGGAAACCGTAATGGTAATGAAGTCGGTTGATAGCGGTGGTGGATGAGTTCAAATTCCTATAAGGTTTTCAAAAAGGGGTTTGTGAGGAAGGGGGAACTATGGTCGTGTTTGCCGAATGGTGATGGCGCCAAACATGGTTGAAAGCGGGTGGTGGCCGCCGCGGGTTCTAGTTGTGTGTGTGCGTGTGTATATAGAGAAAGAGAGAGAGAGAGAGAGAGAGAGAGAGAGAGAGATAAAATGGAGAAGAATGTCCCAATAACTAGTGAAGGACCTAATAACAACCTTCGTATGTATATATAATAATTTTTTTGTATTTTTAATGTTATCACATTTATAGCACTTGTGGTTATGTCTCTTCTAGCGCTTTCTTATGAATGCACATCACAATCCAAGCCCGATCACATGCGCGTTTTTCTTTTTCTGTCAAGTTTGTTTTTCACATCAATGCGTTGTTCTCTTTTTTGCTCTAACTTGATAATGAATTTTTTCTAATAATGACTATAGGACTCGACAAAAATATATATCCTTATATTAGTTCTATTATTATAGATAAAATTAATGTATTTACCTTTATCATAATTATGATTAATAATTTATTAGGTCTCCTTATGGGGTTTTAGTATTCAAATGGTATCGTCACGAGAAACTTACTGTGACGTCATTCTTCTTTTTTCTCTATCACTCTAGGCTGTTGTCATCATAGAATCCTCTTGTTCTCGTTTCCCCTTGGGTGTTATGATTTGTTTTCTTCCTCTTCTTATTGTAGAATCCTCTTGTCATCATGTCCCGTAGTTGTCATACATACACACACATATATATGTTGCATGTGTGTTAATGTCAATATATGTATTTATAAATATGGGGGACAACTATGTTAAAAAGTCAATTGTGTATAAAAGCACACCACGACCCCATCTTCATATTCTTTCTTGTTAAACCTTACCAGTCTAACATCCATACCCTCCTTCCGAAACTTAAAATACTCACCCGATACATCTTGACACCAACCGCTACCGCACCTGTCTACGTGTCGCCAGCCACCGCATCCACTAACAATCATCTGCTTACCACTAATGTAACCACAACTCCTTTTCAGTACAACTACCCACCGTTTTAACCCACCCTTCGTCACCACCAACTAGAAACAAACCTCTACCACCACTTGTCACCCCTAGAAGTTGGATGAGATCTTGTGTAGCATGAGTTGTGGCGGCGATGACTTTCTTTCGGAGGGCTGTGTAGGGATGACTATGGTGGTTGGCGAGAGAAGCAAATATAAAGAGAGACCTTTTAGAGAGATAAATATTTTTGAGTTATTTTTTTATTTATCTGGGCCCGTTAGCAATTTAGTTTTATTTTCAAATATTTTTTAATCATAAGGGGAATTTTCATAATTTCATTAAAATTTAACAAAAAAATCAATGTCCATTCAATTTAAATACCATCAGCATTACAAGTTATTAAACAATTATGACAAGATCCATGATTTTTTAAAGTTTAAAATAAAATGCTGTAAATTTTCCAAATCACAAAGACAACTCATGTAATTAATTTCTTCTTCCCCTCTCACTCATCTTGCCTTAGGGATGCATCACACACACATCGTAACACTAAAAAGCTAATTTTGTATAAAAGGTGTATGAAGCCATAAGACATACACACAAACACATACATACATACAAACACACATGTAACACCCGAAAATTTCAAAAGAGAAAAGTAAAGGAGCAAATGGGATAATTTACTTTAGTGGAAGGGGTAAAAGTGTGCAAGGGCCAAACCGGCCCATAAGGGGGTATAAAAGAGGGATGGTCGCCCATACTCACTCCCATGAACCTCAAATTAACTGGTTTTAGAGAGAGAAAGAGCTCCCACTTATTTTAGAGAGAGAAAGTGGAAGATTTTTTCAAAAAGGTAAGATTTTTATGATGATTTCTCTTGGATCTAAGTCGGGTTTAAGCTTCTAGGCAGATTTCTATGTGTTTCTATGTGTTAAGTTTGATTGCTGCATTGAATAGGTTTCTAGTCTCAGTTTTGCTATCGGGTTTTAGAGTGTTGTTCGAAGACTGGTTATGGTGAGTTCTAAAACCCCTATTTTACTCGTTTTCTATATTTTGGGGCTGATATGTATATTAAAATGATGTTTTTTCGCTAGCCGTATGTTTTTACATGATTAAGTTTGTCTGTTTTATGAAAAATATATGTTTGAATGATGTCCATGAAGTTATTTGATGTATAATATGTTCTAAATGTGAATCTGATTGATTTATGCTAAGTATATGTATATGGTTGTGTATCGTGGACATAGGCTTTCTGCTGCAGACATTGGTTGTTCACTGCGGACACTTAAAAAGGGGTTAGTACTGTCAGTTGTGGACCTTGGTTATCTGCTATGGACACTTAGCTTTGAAGAGTTGTTCGCTGTGGACTTTGGTTTTCTGTTGTGGACCTTACTAATATGAAAAACTATCCGTTGTGGACTTTAGCAGTCCGCTATGGACATTAGCCGTCCGCTGTGGACATTAGTCATCCGCTATGGGCTTTGGTTGTCCGCTGTTAGCCCTTGTGTTAAGTATTTTATTTTAAATTATTTTTATAAGGGATGTATAAGTGGAAATTAGTGTTATGCTTATATAGTATTTAATTTTAGATGATAATATGCGATTGTTTAAAGGTTTTGATGTTATGACCCCTTATGTGGGGATATTGCTATGAATGAGGTATATGTTTCATGATATGTGATGTTAATAATAAGGATACCCTATAAGTATTACCTATGATGAAAGTGGAACATAAAGAACGAAAGAATGATAGTGAAACACAAAAAATTAAAACTTTTGAATTTTCCCTCCATTCATCTCCCCAACTACTTTCTTTAATGCCCAACCATAATTTTCATCTATAAATACTAACCAAAATCCCTCCCTAATCACTTTTATCACTCTAAACTCTCTATTAAACTCTCTCATTCCATCCAAGAACTTCATCTTCTTGCAAGAAATATTTAAAAACAACTTGTGAGTTTTAATTTTTTTTATTTCTTTCTTCTATTTTCTTTACTACTTAGAACAACCTCTAGAAAATAACCACTTATTCACCAAGGTGAATAAGTATGGTAAACCCCATTTTTGAGGTCCAAGTTGGAAATTTTTCTACTTGATTCTTTCATACATTTTTTTTCTCTCTTGTCTTGTTTATAAGCCTTTTGCATGCTAAACAAAGTCACCAACAACTTCAATGTTGGAAGTCTTGTGTTGAAGTTATATTCCAGAAATTTTGAGGCTTTTACATCCTATTTTTTTCATCTTTACAAAACACTAAGTGATCTACAAATTAATAAGTGGTTGAAACCAAACCGGGGCTCCAACCAATGTTGAAAGGCTTGTGTTATGGTATGGAATAAGGATGTTGAACCTTGGTTTGACAACTAATCTTTCCACCATACCCCACTTGAACACTTAGTCAAACTAGTTAGTTTACCTTAGTATTTTCATTTATGTATTCATGACCATCCGAATCACCCTTATGTGGAGATTTTATGCAATGGTGACAATCTTGAGGTTTGTGGATATCCCACCTCTAATACATGACTTATATAAACATAACACTTGAGGTTTGTGGATTAACCTACCTCTAATGCATGACTTATATTTATATCTACATAATACTTAGTCAAAACCAACCCGTAACATCAATCAAACCATGGTTGAATGTTACGTGTTAAGGTAGACATTATACTAATCTTATGATTCCTTATTTTGGACTTTCAATGAGTGACTAATAATCATAAAGAACACACACATTACATTGTGTCCAAATAAGTGTCTAAGTATTATATACTTTCATATACTCTCATATTTGTAATTTTCATATACTTTCCAATTGCTAAATCTCAAACTTTGAGTCCTAAACTTATACACACTTTGTTTACCTTTTAGGGTGACTTTTGTGTCTCAATCCTTTAAACTCATTCATCTATCCTTGTGGATTCTAATCGTCAAACCGTGAGTCATACTTCACCCATTTTGTTTTAACACTATTTGGGTTGCAACATGTACCATTTTATTTAAACACTATTTGGGTTGTATCTTGATGTAAAGAGGAAAGGTCATAGCCTATGCCTCTAGGAAATTGAAAGTCCATGAGGTCAACTACCCTACTCATGATTTATAGTTGGTAGTTATGGTTTTTACCCTAAAGATATGGAGGCATTACTTGTACGGGACTAAGTGTACGGTATTCACAAATCATAAAAATCTTAAGTACTTCTTCAAGTAGAATGATCTTAATATGAGACAACAAAGATGGTAGAAGTTAATTAAAGACTATGACTGTGAGATCCACTATCATCCGGGAAAAGCAAACGTAGTCGCTGATGCGCTAAGTCATAAAGGTAGACCCGAGCCCATTCGAGTGAAGGCTTGTCAGCTAACTGTGATGCCGTACGTTATGAATCAGATCAAAATTTTCCACAAGGAAGCTCTGAAAGAGGATCGAATCAACTCAGAAAGGATTAAATGGTAGGTGGTAGAGTTTGGGGAAAACACACTTGGTGTCAAGACCTGATTTGGATGGGTGTGGATTCCGCATTATGGAGAATTAAGAGGGAAGATTTTGGATGAAGCACATGAGACGCGGTACTCTGTTCATCCCGGTGCCAACAAGATGTATCATGACCTAAAGAAAGATTATTGGTTGCCAGGACTAAAGCGTGATGTGGTGAGCTATGTGAATAAGTGCTTAACTTGCTTACAAGTGAAGGCCGAACATTAGAAACCATACAATAAAATCCAACCCTTAGATATTCCTGAATGGAAGTGGGAGCATATTAGGATGGATTTTATCACAAAGTTGCCTTGTACGACTAGAAGATTCGATGCCATATGGGTCATTGTGGATCGACTAACGAAGAGTGCTCACTTCATACCTATTCGGGAGACATTTTCATCAGAAAAGTTGCAAGAATTATTTATCAAAGAGATCGTCACACAACATGGTGTGCCGGTGTCTATTGTTTCTGATAGAGACACCCGGTTTAGATCCAAGTTTTGGTCGAGATTCCTTGAAGCTATAGGAATGAGACTACATATTAGCACAACTTAACACCCTCAAACAGACAGTCAATCGAAAGGACCATTCAAATATTAGAGGATATGCTGCGGGCATGCATCACTGATTTTGGTGGAAGTTGGGATGAGCACCTACCGTTGGAAGAGTTCTCTTACAATAATAGTTACCTTGCTAGTATCGGCATGCCGCTATTTAAAATGTTGTATGGTAGACGGTGTAGAACCCCTATGCGTTGGGGTCATATCGAGCAGAAAGAATTGGGAGGTGTCGAGATCATCGAGGCCACGTTAGAGAAGTTGGAAAAGATTAGAGCTTTTATGAAAGCAACTAAGGACAGACAAAAGACTTATGCTACAAAAGGCAAAGGCTGATAGAGTTTGAAGTTGGTGATAAGGTGATGCTAAAGGTTTCCCTATGGAAAGGGATTATTCGTTTTCAAAAAAAAGGGAAATTAAGCCCAAGGTACATCTAGCCATTCACAATCATTGCCAGAGTTGGTGAGGTAGCGTTTAGATCGGAACTTCCTGATGAACTACTTGGGATTCATCCTACATTCCATGTATCTCATTTACGAAAGTGCTTGGCAGAAGATGATGTTGTTATCCCTCTCACGGACATCAAGGTTGATGAACGGTTGAATTATGTGGAGTAACGAGTAGCTATTTTGGATCGGAAGGAGAAACAGTTAAGGAATAAAGTGATTAGTCAAGTAAAAGTGTAGTGGAAGCATCATAAGGGATTAGAAGCCACTTGGGAATTACAGGAAGAAATGAGACGGCATTACCCAGATCTCTTTAAGGAGTAACAGGTTTTGGGGACGAAACTTATATAACGGGGTGGACTTGTAACATCCGAAATTTTCAAAAGAGAAAAGTAAAGGAGCAAATAGGATAATTTACTTTAGAGGAAGGGGTAAAAGTGTGCAAGGGCCAAACCGGCCCATAAGGGGGTATAAAAGAGGGATGGTTGCCCATACTCACTCCCATGCACCTCAAATCAACTGGCTTTAGAGAGAGAAAGAGATCCCACCGGTTCTAGAGAGAGAAAGTGGAAGATTTCTTCAAAAAGGGTAAGATTTTTATGATGATTCATCTTAGATCTAAGTCGGGTTTAAGCTTCTACGTAGATTTCTATGTGTTTCTATGTGTTAATTTCGATTGGCGTGTGAATAGGTGTGTAGTCTCAGTTCTGCTCTCTGGTTTTAGAGTGATGTTCAAAGGCTAGTTAAGGTGAGTTTTAGAACCCCTGTTTTACTCGTTTTCTATATTTTGGGACTGATATGTATATTAAAATGATGTTTCTTCGCTAGCCGTATGTTTTTACATGATTAAGTTTTCCCTTTTTATGAAAAATATATGTTTGAATGATGTCCGTGAAGTTATTTGATGTATAATATGTTCTAAATGTGAATCTAATGGATTTATGCTAAGTATATTTTAAGAGTTCATTTTTATAGAATTATAAGTCGCATGAGCATAACCCTAAGTTTTTATGGTCGTCCGCTGTGGACATTAGTTGTCTGTTGTGGACACTTGGGTCTTAAAAGGTTGTCCGTTGTGGACATTGGTTGTCTGCTGTGGACACTTGGGTCTTAAAAGGTTGTCCGTTGTGGACATTGGTTGTCCACTGCGGACACTTCAAAAGAGGTTAGTACTGTCCATTGTGGACCTTGGTTGTCCGATGTGGACAGTTATCCTTGAAGAGTTGTTTGCTGTGGACTTTGGTTGTCTGCTGCGAACCTTACAATTATGAAAAGCTATCCATTGTGGACATTGGCTGTCCGCTATGGACATTAGTCATCCGCTGTGGGCTTTGGTTGTCCGCTATTAGCACTTGTGTTAAGTATTTTATTTTCAATTATTTTTATAAGGGATGTATAAGTGGTAATTAGTGTTGTGCTTTTATAGAATTTTATTTTAGATGATAATATTCGGTTGTTTAAAGGTTTTAATGTTATGACCCTTTTGTGGCGATATTGCTTGGAATGAGGTATATGTTTCATGGTATATGATGTTAATGATAAGGATACCATATAAGTATCACCTATGATGAAAGTGGAACATAAAAAATGAAAAAATGATAGTGAAACCTAAAGAATCTTGGGCCCTTTTGATGAAGAAAAGTCTTTCAAGTGAAATAAGGAGAGCAACACGATTATGTTGTTATCTCAACTGATGTATGGCTGGTTTTAGTCCGAAGGATGCACATCAGGGGTCATATCCTTGAGATTGACCATGAACGATAAGGGATCCTTGTCATTTTACCCTCGGTACTGTAGACAGCTTAGTGCATAATGTATGGGGACTTATTTATAAGCCTCGATGCAGTACCAGCTTAGTGCCTAATAATGGGGATTTAGCACATGGCATTGATCCATTTTAGTGAAAGATAAGGAAAGAAAGAAAGATAATGATTACCTTAATGAAATGTCCGTCAATTTGATTGTTATGTATGATGGATGTGTGATTATTAAAAGAAGTTTCCAAAGATGTATATTTTCTATATTATTATAAAACTAGAATTCACTCAGCAACGCTGACTTTATATGCATATTAGTTGGCAGGTAATGAAGTTACTAGGGATGACACGAGGGTGGAGCTACTTTGAATCTAAAGATTGGCATCCACATTTTTGGCATAAATGATGTTTTTGTCTTGTAATACAACCAAAATATTTTGGGTCTAATGTTAACTATGTATTTCTTGGCAAAAATATTATTATCAATGCATGAAATATATTATTTAAAGTATTCCGCTGCAATGTCTTCACATATCAATATATTTTATTATGTATTATGCTATGAATGACCAACTGTGGGGTTTCTCGGGATCGGGATCTTACAACACGCGAATGCGCACACACACACAATCAAACACACGCAAACAAACATACATAAACATAAACATATATACAAACATTCATACATACACTCATACTTTCCTACATACCTACCTACTTTTTATGTACATACCTACATACATACATACATGCATGGCTACATACATGCATACCAACATATATAAATATCTACATATGTACATACATACATACATACCTATAGATACATACCTACATATACATGCATATATACACATATACTGATATGTACAGTCATACATGCATAATTATGCATATATACATGCATGCGTACATACATACATACATACATACATACAAACATACATACATACAAACACACACACACACAGATATATATATATATATATATATATATACACACACACACACACACTAGTGGAAATGCCTACGTGTTATGGTACGGCTGTTGCGTGATTTTTTGGGAATTCGATTGTAGCCAGTATTGGCTCAGTGCGTTATAACGTAAATTAAAAAATCAAAATATAATTATTGAAAAATTTGAATGAAAGAAAACAATTACGTATATTACAAAAGTCTTTAATACAACTATATTATTCCAACAAGATTAGTGAAAGCACGGGTGGTAATTGTGGTCAGAATCACTTATTACCTAGATTTTAAGGGGGAGGGGGTTTCGTTTTATGAATATAGATTAAAGTTTTATGATAATCGAAGGCAGTTTTTGATGGTGATTTGTATAGACCAGAGAACGTTAATTGAGAAATTGTCACCACAAATTACCATCTTGATTGTTATTGAGCTGTTAATAACCAGCAAGGGAAAGGGAAGAGGGATTAGTGCTCAATCGCAATGACTGAACGACATTGAATGTAAATGGCGGTTTTGTTTGGCCACGTGTATATGCTTTGGCATTTTTATTATAAGAATTATATGTTATACTTTATTGTAAGGCCATAAATTGAATAAAATGGTTAATTTTTTAAAATTTAAGCATGACTTTTTATATGGGTGACTTAATCTATATTTAAAATTATCATTCTATCATTCTTTCACTTTTATTATAAAAGATATAGATAAATATTAAAATTATTAAACTCATAATATGCCTCTAAAAAAATATTAGTATTATAGTTATTATAAATATGAAGATATATATAAGTTATTATACTAAAATATTTAAATAAAATAATACTTAATTTAAATAGTATTTATTTATAAACAGATAATTAATAATATAAATTTAAATGTGAATTTATAGTACCATAAATAAAATAAAATTTAATGAAGTGAATTAAATAATATCATATTATTAAATAATGTATTAATAACATTTGTTAAATACATGAAAGAGACAAGGCCCGACAAAAATATCAAGGTATACAAAGTATAATGGATATATTTACCATATTGCTCCTAAAATGTCTTAAAATTTTAATCAATTCTCTATTCTATCCCTCTTAAATGTCTTGCCATCCTTTGTACATGTTGCTTCAAAACTTGTGTGTTTGGTAAAATTACATCTCTGTTTAAAGAAACATTATATAGTAGTATAGATATAAGTATTTTAATAATAATTCTTAATTTAAATAGTATTTAGTTATAAAAATATGATTAGTAACTATAAATTTAAATGTCAATTTATATTATTATAAATAAAATGAAATTTAATGAAGTGAATGAAATAATATCACATTATTAAATAATATATTAATAATGTGTATTAAATAGTACAATAATTAAAAGCAGTTAATTAAATGGGGGTAAAAATAAACTATTACATAAAGCACTTGTACTCTATGCTTAAAATGTTATATAGGTGTCTTACATTTTGAATGAAATTATCATCTTATTCTTCTAATATGTATCATATAGTAGTATAGATATATACATATGTATATATATATATATATATATATATATATATATATATATATATATATATATATATATATATGTAAGGCCCCGTTCCCGGAGACCTCACAGTTGGTTAATCATAGCATAAAACATTAAACATCACACATTTCATAAAATATTGCAGCGGAATTAAGTTAATAAAAACCATTCATTCTATTAATAATTAACGTTGTTAAGCAATACATCATTGTTTTCTTGAATTACAAAATACTCTGTTTTGTTGCATTACAAAGCAACAATATCATTAAAATGAATGGATGCCAATCTTGCCCTGCCGAGTAGCTTCCTCCGTGCCACCCTCAGCAACAATTACCTGCCAACTGAAAATGTATAAAAGTCAGCGTCGCTGAGTGAGTTCTAGTTTTAAAACATTTAAAATACCTTGTAGGATTTATATATGAAAATATCTTTTTCAATAAAATACTTCCTTTACTTTTACACGCGAGCATTCATCATACATACATCAAGGTATAGACTTAATTATCTTTCATTAACTCACTGTAGCAAATGCGCATGAACAAAAGAAATGCGGAAGAACACTTAGGCGCATGAGCAACTACAAATGCAGATGAACAAACAAATGCGCATGAGCAAGTACTTAAATGCGGATGAACAAACAACAAATGCGCATGAACAAAATACTTGGTGTATATTCAGCTCTTTAATGCGGATGAACTAACCGACCTGCAAATGCACTTATGCACTTATTCAGTCCCCAATCCTCGATCAAACACATCCTTATCATGGATCTAACATGCTAAATATCTAGAGCAGGCATACAACCACAAAAACACCAACTGTCCTAACCAATCATGCTTATCCATCAGTTTGAAGCTTAAACTCAACATCACCAGCATCAACATCACATAAACCACCATAAAGCACGAACACAATCACCCATATACATACGGTGAAGCATAAAACAGCTGTAAAACCTTTTAAACATGCATTTTCAGCCCCAAAGAAGTTTAAAACACATAAAAACCGGGGTCTAGAACTCACCTAGTGCAGCAAACAAGCAAAACTCCTCCAAACTCGTGTGCACAAAAGTTCAAACACCTAGAAACAAACAAACAAACACCAAACCACATAGAACACTTAATAATCGGTTTTAAGGTTAAAAACCCCATAAAAAACCGAACCAATTAACACCAAAACACACTAACCTTCAAAGTTCTGCCCTATTCTTCTTCACAACTGAGAGAAACAAGATTTTCAGCCTCTTTCTTCTTCTTTTCTTTCGGTAGCAGCAGCAGCAGAAAGAGCATGGGCGACCATGCCCCTTATACACATATTTTTCGACTTTTGTGTACTTTTACACAAAACACTCCTCATCTTTGGCTTCTTTTTGCTTTCTTCTTGATACTTTTATTTTCTTTTTATTTGACCGAAGTTTCGCCGTTACAAGTCTACCCCCCTTAAAGAGGTTTCGTCCCCGAAACCTGTCACGCTTCGAATAACTGTGGGTAATGCTCTCTTATTTCATCCTCCGTCTCCCACGTAGACTCGAAACCCTTCCGATGTTTCCACTGCACACGTACGAGTGAAACCACTTTATTTCTCAATCTCTTTTCCTTCCTGTCTATGATGACCACTGGTTGCTCCACATAATTGAGTCTTTCATCCACTTTGATATCCTCCAGTGGCACAATCATATCTTCATCGGCCAAGCATTTTCTCAGATGAGATACATGGAACGTCGGGTGAATTCCATTTAGCTCATCAGGCAATTCTAGTCGATAATCCACCTCCCCTACTCGTGCAACGATTCGGAAAGGCCCTACGTACCTTGGACTCAGCTTGCCCCTCTTCCGAAACCGGATGATTCCCTTCCAGGGCGAGACCTTTAACATGACTTTATCACCCACGTTGAACTCGATCGGTCTACGCCTCTTATCGGCATACGGCTTTTGTCTATCCTTGGCTGCCTTCATAAAGGCTTTGATCTTTTCTAACTTCTCAGTCGTAGCCTCGATTACCTCCACGCTTACCAAATCTTTCTACCCAATGTCTCCCCAACACATGGGCGTTCTACATCTCCTACCATACAGCATCTCGTATGGTGGCATACCAATGCTGGCATGATAACTATTGCTGTACGAGAACTCCGCCAACGGTAGGTGATCATCCCAACTTCCTCCAAAGTCGATCACACATGCACGGAGCATATCCTCGAGCATCTGAATCGTCCGCTCAGACTGACCATCTGTCTGAGGATGGTAAGTCGTGCTAATATGTAGTCTCGTCCCCATGGCATCATGGAATCTCTTCCAAAACTTCGATGTGAACCGGGTGTCACGATCTGACACAATAGACACCGGCACACCATGACGAGCCACAATCTCCTTGATGAACAGATCCGCCAGTCTCTCGGAGGAATACGTCTCGTGGATCGGTAGAAGTGAGCACTCTTTGTCAATCGATCAACTATCACCCAGATGGTATTGTACCCCCTCGCAGTACGGGGTAGCTTCATTATGAAGTCCATGGTGATGTGCTCCCACTTCCATTCGGGTATATCCAAGGGTTGGATCTTCTCATATGGCTTTTGATGCTCTGCCTTCACTTGTAAGCAAGTAAGGCACTTACTCACATACTCCGCCACGTCACGTTTCATACCAGGCCACCAATAGTCTTTCTTCATATCTTGATACATCTTAGTGGCACCGGGATGAATGTAGTATCGAGTCTTATGTGCTTCGTCCATAATTCGTCCCCGTAGATCATCGTAGCGGGGAATCCACATCCGCCCGAAGCGAGTTCTAACTCCGTGGGTATTTTCTCCCAACTCCGTGACTAGACCTCTCATCCTTTAAGAGTTAAGGCGATCTTCCTTCAATGCCTCATCCTGAAATTCTTTGACCTGTGTCATCACGTCAGAGGTCATCACCAATTGGTAAGCCTTCACCCGGATTAGCTCGGGTCTCTCTTTTCGGCTGAGGGCATCAGCCACTACATTGGCTTTACTCGGATGGTAGTGGATTTCACAATCATAATCCTTAATCAGCTCTAACCACCTCCTCTGCCTCATGTTGAGATCTTTCTGCTCAAAGAAATACTTTAGGCTCTTATGGTCCGTGAAGATTGTGCATTTCACCCCGTACAGGTAATGCCGCCAAATCTTTAATGCAAAGACCACAGCTGCGAGCTCCAAATCATGCGTGGGATAATTGACCTCATGGGTTTTCAACTGTCAGGACGCGTAGGCTATTACTCTTCCACGTTGCATTAACACACAACCCAGTCCCGAATAGGAGGCATCCGAATACACCACTAAGTCTTCACTCCCTTCAGGTAATGTCAAAACAGGAGCTTGAGTTAATCTTGCCTTTAACTCCTCAAAAGCATCCTCCTATTCTCGTCCCCACACAAACTTCACCTCCTTGCGAGTCAATTTAGTCAAAGGTGAGGCTATCTTAGAAAAGTCTTGAATGAACCTCCTGTAGTAGCCCGCCAATCCCAAGAAACTTCGAATCTCAGATAGCGTCTTTCAAGACTTCCATTGCATCACCGCCTCAACCTTCGCCGAGTCCACCATGATCCCTTTAGCATTAACCACATGACCCAAAAATTGAACTTCACATAACCAGAAAGCACACTTAGAGAATTTAGCATAAAGTTTCTCCCTTCTAAGTGTCTCCAATACCTCGCGTATGTGACCGGAATGTTCTTCTTCACTCTTCGAATAAATCAGGATATCATTAATAAATACAATCACTGATTTATCTAACATTGGCCGATACACTCGATTCATCAAATCCATAAAGGCAGCAGGTGTGTTAGTCAGACCAAAAGACATAACGAGGAACTCGTAGTGTCCATAACGCGTGCGAAAAGCTGTCTTAAAAATGTCTTGCTCCTTAACCTTCAACTGATGGTAACCAGATGGAGATCTATTCGTGAGAACCAACTGGCACCTTGGAGCTGGTCAAACAAGTCATCAATTCTTGGTAAGGGATATCGGTTCTTCACTGATAACTTGTTTAGCTCCCGGTAGTCTATGCACATCCTCATACTACCGTCTTTCTTCTTAACAAACAAAACCAGAGCACCCCAAGGAGAGATACTCGGTCGAATGAAACCCTTGTCCAATAACTCCTGCAGTTGAACCATCAGCTCCTTCATCTCGGTTGGAGCTAATCGATACGGTTCCTTGGCAACGGGTTGAGCACCAGGTATCAAATCGATCTGAATATCGATGTCACGGTCCGGTGGCACGCCTGGTAAATCTTCTGGGAACACGTCTAGAAAATCACACACAACTGGCACGTCGGATAATTGTGGTACTGACGATTCCACATCCTTCACATAAGCCAGGTAGGCACTACATCCGCGTTTCATGCACTTCTCGGCCACCACCATCGAAATCACCTTCAGAACTGTAGTAACTCGGTCACCGTAAACCGTTACCGAATTTCCATATGGCGCTGTCAGTCGAATCATCTTTTTGCGACACACGATGTTTGCCTCATAGGCTACCAACCAATCCATCCCTAGAACTACATCAAATCCGCCTAGGGACATCACAAATAGTTTAGCAGAGAACCTATGGCCTTCTAACTCTATACCACAATCCTCAATCATATCAGAAATTCTGGTAGACTTACCAATAGCAGTTTCTACAACAAATGGCAGATCAATTCTTCTACTACTAACAGGCAGCTTAGCATAGAAAGCAGCAAAAATGAAACTCCTACTAGCACCAGAATCAAACAATATAGAGGCACAAGTTTGGTTTCTAGAAACATACCCGACACGACATCGGGATCCACCTTGGCCTCCTCCCGGGTCATTGTAAATGCTCTAGCGCTTGTCCTCTACCCTTCACTCTCTGTCCTTTTCTTCACCCCAGAACTCTCTGCCTTTTTCTTCTTGTAATCCTTGCTCATGTGTCCCCCTTCCCCATAGATATAACACCTCGACGCTCTACAATCCTTAGCGATGTGACCAGGCTTCCCTCATCTGAAGCAAACATTTAGTCCCAACCGGCATTCCCCGCTATGCTCCCTTCCACACTTACCACACCTCTTCGCTCCCAAGCTTGATGACCCCACTCTTCGATCATCCATTTTCATCCTCTTATTTTTGGGGTGAAACCACAACGCCCAAACCTCTTCCCACTCTAGTTCTTGTCACCACCACCTGTCATCTTCACCTCAACCAACAACACCTCTCTCTCATCGTAAAGCCTCCCAGCCAGATCCACTGTCGACCTAAAAGTGCTTGGTCGGGCAACAATCAAGGGCCTGCGGATATCAGCCTGCAATCCCTGCACATACCTTTTAATCTTCCTCGACACCGGCGTCACCTGATCCGGCACTAGCCTCGCCATTTCGTTAAACTTGGTGGTGTATTGCTGGTGGGTCATTGTTCCCACCTCAAGCTGTAGGAACTCTCTCTCTATCTTGTCTAGTTCCCTGTGAGGACAGAATTCCTCAACAACCAACTTCTTCAAATCTCCCCATCTCATCCTCCTGATGGCCCTGCTGCCCTCGGCTTGGACAATATTGTCCCACCAACACAAAGCCGAGTCAACGTATGAGTGAGTGGCGAATTTCACCTTCTGATCCTCCCTGCACTCACTAATATCCAACACTGCCTCCATCTCTCTAACCCAGCGATGGGCAGTAGCAGCGTTACCATTGCCGTCAAAAGTAGGGGGTTTACACCGTTTGAATGCCCCGTAGCTGCATCCCCTCATGGTTTCCCACACCTCTACATCTTCTTCATCACTTGAGGCTCCCCTTTCAACATTCATCTCCTCCTTGTCATGATTCCCCACATTACCCCTTCTTCCAGCAGGCGTCCTCCTCTCCTCCTCCTTTTCTTTCCTTTCGTCCTCCATAACAGCTCGGATCACTTCAGTCACGACAGATGGTAGGATCGTCTGCATGACTTGGTGCACCTCCTCCACCACTGCCTCCATCACTGAGGCTCTCAGATTCGCACTCTCATCCACTCCCTCCGGGTGATGAAGCTCAAGCTCACCAGGAGCCGTCTCTGCAATTCTCGTCTTGTTCATTGCGGCCCGGGGTCTACCAGCACGACCACCCCGTACTCCACCTCTAGAAGCCTTAGATGATCTACCTCCAGCCATCCTCTAACACTATAAGATTCAAACACCAACACGGTCATTCAAGGTAATAGATCAGTTTATGTCAAGTATAGTAAGTCCCTAATTACAGTGGCCAGTTGTGATTAGCCACTTACTTTACTCTTCATCCCCCGAGCATTTCTTATCCTGACTACATTAGTATTCAAATCTACTAAGAGCACATAAATCAAATAGCACACGCACATAATACCGGTTAAAATTAGGAAAAGAATTACCTGATGGGACGTAGCTACTCGGGCTGGCACCCCTCCATTCTTCCCGTAGGTTATTGAAAATATTTACCTATTTCTCTTAAACTTTGGCTCTGATACCAACTTGAAAGGCCCCATTCCCGGAGACCTCACAGTTGGTCAATCATAGCATAAAACATTATACATCACACATTTTATAAAATATTGCAGCGGAATTAAGTTAATAAAAACCATTCATTCTATTAATAATTAATGTTATCAAGCAATACATCATTGTTTTCTTGAATTACAAAAGACTCTGTTTCGTTGCATTACAAAACAACAATATCATTAAAGATGAATGGATGCCAATCTTGTCCTGCCGAGTAGCTTCCTCCGAGTGCCACCCTCAGCAACAATTACCTGCCAACTGAAAATACATAAAAGCCAGAATCACTGAGTGAGTTCTAGTTTTAAAAAGTTTAAAATACCTCGTAGGATTTATATATGAAAATATCTTTTTCAATAAAATACTTCCTTTACTTTTACACGTGGGCATTCATCATACATACATCAAGGTATAGACTTAATTATCTTTCATTAACTCACGTATTCATTCATTATCTTTCACTATACTCCGGATCCAGTCTCATGCAATACCTGACTCATATCCGAAGATCGACAGTACCAGGGTACGTGACAAGAACATGGGTCAATCTCATGGATTGAATCCCTTACGAGTCTTTTGTGACAACACAGTCACTCACCTCAATCTTTGCTTACGAGTCTTTTGTGACAACACAGTCACTCACCTCAATTTTGGCATACAAGTCTTTTGTGACAACATAGTCACTCACCTCAACCTTTGCTTGCAAGACTTTTCATACTTTTCTTATATTCCACTTCTTTATTAACATTAATCTTTCACTTTCTTTACGATAATACTTTACACATACGAATATAAACACACCACGTAAAGTCATATTATACATAGTATAAAGCATCAACAACAGCCCACAACAGACAACACCACAACAGACAAGAACCAGCAAAACATCCCAAAAACTTACCCGCTACATTCTACTTCCCAAGCTTCAGAAAAATCCTAAGTCCTTAGACAAATGCGGATGAACAGCAACTAATGCAGATGAGCAATACTAATGCGGATGAACAATACTAATGCGGATGAACAATACTAATGCGGATGAACAATACTAATGCGGATGAATGCCTCCAGATTATTCCAAGTGTCCAACTAAATGCTGGTAGAACAAATGCGAATGACTGAAACAAATGCGCATGAACACTGTAGCAAATGCGCATGAACAAAAGAAATGCGGAAGAACACTTAGGCGCATGAGCAACTACAAATGCCGATGAACAAACAAATGCGCATGAGCAAGTACTTAAATGCGGATGAACAAACAACAAATGCGCATGAACAAAATACTTGGTGTATATTAAGCTCTTTAATGCGGATGAACTAACCGACCTGCAAATGCACTTATGCACTTATTCAGTCCCCAATCCTCGATCAAACACATCCTTATCATGGATCTAACATGCTAAATATCTAGAGCAGGCATACAACCACGAAAACACCAACTGTCCTAACCAATCATGCTTATGCATCAATTCAAAGCTTAAACTCAACATCACCAACATCAACATCACATAAACCACCATAAAGCACAAACACAATCACCCATATACATACGGTGAAGCATAAAACAGCTGTAAAACCTTTTAAACTTGCATTTTCAGCCCCAAAGAAGTTTAAAACACATAAAAACCGGGGTCTAGAACTCACCTAGTGCAGCAAACAAGCAAAACTCCTCCAAACTCGTGTGCACAAGAGTTCAAACACCTAGAAACAAACAAAACAAACACCAAACCACATAGAACACTTAATAATCGGTTTTAAGGTTGAAAACCCCATAAAAAACCGAACCAATTAACACCAAAACATACTAACCTTCAAAGTTCTGCCCTATTCTTCTTCACAACCAAGGGAAACAAGATTTTCAGCCTCTTTCTTCTTCTTTTCTTTCGGTAGCAGCAGCAGCAGAAAGAGCATGGGCGACCATGCCCCTTATACACATCTTTTTGACTTTTGTGTACTTTTACACAAAACACCCCTCATCTTGGGCTTTTTTTTTTTTTTTCTTGATACTTTTATTTTCTTTTTATTTGACCGAAGTTTCGGGCGTTACAATATATATATATATATATATATATATATATATATATATATATATAGACATACAAATATACATACCTACATATAGAAATAGATAAAATACCTACACATACATGCATAAATAAATACACATATACATGATTCACATACACACTTACGTAGATACATAATGGCATACATACATACATACATACATACATACATACATACATACATACATACATACATACATACATACATACATACATACATACATACATACATACATACATGCATACCTACAAAATTACATACGTACGTACCTACCTACGTACCTATACAAATACCTACCTACCTATCTACTTACAAACATACGTACGCATATGTACGTACCTATTATTTTTGTTCTTGCTCGAGCCGGATGATGAAAAATTATCATGTTCGGTTTCTTCAAGGGATGGAACTATACATAAATCAAGACAAGATTTGGACAGATATAGGTCCCAAATACTTGTAGTGTTAAATCTCTTCTTCTAGATGAAGCTCATAAATCAAGATATCCCATACCTTCAGGAGCACAAAAATATATTATAACCTATGAGTCAATTATTAGTGGCAAGGAATGAAAAATGACATCATTAAGTATGTGGAGAAGTGTTCAATATGCATGCAAATGAAACTAGAACATCAGAAATCTTATGGCAAGATCCAACCAATAAAGATTCCCAAATGAAATATGAAACACAATAATAGATTTGGTAATAGAATTACCAAAAACAAATGGAGGGTATAATACGATCAGGGTCATAGTCTCACAAGGAATGCCTATTTCTTACCAATTCGAGGAACTTATTCTTAAGAATAAATGGAAGATGTATATATGAATGAAGTCGTGGCAAGGTATTGAGTACTTATTTATTGTATCACATTGTGATATAGGATATACCTCTAGATTGCAAAGGAAGTATCAAGAAGATTGGCTACTCAACTGTTAATTAGTATAACATATTATCCATAAATGGATAGCCAAGCGAGTGTACAATTCAAACGTTGGATGATATGTTAGATGCATGTATTATTGATTTCAAAAAAAGTTGGGATCATCACCTTTGATAGTAGAAGAAGTTTCTTACAATATTAGCTATCACACTAGAATCAGAATGAGCCCCAATGATGTCTTGTATGGTAGAAAGTGTCAAACTCTTATATGTTAGGGAGAACTGGATTAGAATGAACTTGCCAGCAAGGAGGTGGTAAAGTCAGTCATCAAAAAGATTGACTCAATTTAAAGTCATCTAACGGCTACCCATATATATTTGACATAACTCATGTGCGGATAGTCGGAGATGACCAATTGACTTTAAAGTGAGGTCATGAATAATACAATTTCATAAACGTGTCTAATTACATGATTCATTTGTCCATTGCAAATTCTTACACGTATTGGAAATATGGCTTATCATTGTTAATTGCCCACTGAGTTAAGCTAGATACATAATGCATTTCACGTAACATATCTATGTAAGTGTCTACCGAGTGATATTGAAATAAATGACAAGCTACGTTATGTGGAAGAACTAATGGCAATACTTGACTAGGGGGGGGGGGTGTTCAAGAAACTATGTAACAAAGAAATTACTATAATGAAGGTTTAATAGAAACTGAAAAAAGGATCTAGTATGATGTAGGGATTAGAGTAGGAAATAAGGACCTATTATCCTTAGTTTTCACTAGAAAAATAGGTTTGGGGAATAAACCTAAATAAATAGGGTGGGGGTGCGGAAACTTGTAACACCCAAAAAGTCATAATAATAAGAAAGTTATATACCATAACCCCTAGACTTTCAGTCCGTAACATAGTTAGCAAGGATAAATATTGGATTGCCACATAGGCATGATGCAAACTAAGGTCACGGACCATAACCACATCTTTTACGATTTGTATTGTTGAGGGGGGTTGCAACTAAGTTGACAATAAAGGTTAAAAACCTTAACCTTATGATCTCGTGATCTATAATGATACTGGAAGAGGCTGTAAATAAAGGCCTTTAGCTTTTTGTTTAAACACGTATATTGAAACTATAAGCATGTTTTTAATGCTTCTTTGTGTTGAAACCGCCCTGCGTTAATTTTGTTCAACCAAAGAGTCTGCCCACTAGAATACTAATGGACATTTAGGTAAAGATTCTCCCCTAGAATAGGATGGGTTCAAGGGTGAGTACTGTTGGATCGAGTTTGAATAAAACAAGACTTTTCTAGTGCGTGACAGTTTGCATATGCGGAATCTACATTAACTATCTACTAAAAAACATAAACACTTTAAATAAATAATTGCACAAAGAGTTCTTTCAAAGTATTCACTTGATAACTTTTCTATATACAATGAGTAATAATAGCAGATAACAAGTGAGCGGATAAGCTAACCCCAAAACTATTTAAGTGTGAGGTATTTATACTATGAAATCTAAACACTAGAATGAATCCTTATAATCTTTTCTAGATTTAGGATCAATTGCATGTTTCAGCCATTGGTCTACACATTATGGCATACAACAAATATGCATTACTATTGGTTACAAAGATATATACAACAAAGACAGAAATTCGGTACTTCAAAAGAATCAGTAGTTGCAGAAGTATGCTATCATCACTACTCTTTGGTATCGAAAGTCTTATCTAATGTAGTAGTGAATCAGTAGAAATCAGCATATGCGCAAGTGTTGATTCATAGTGGTTTGGTACTTGTAGATATCAACATATGTAGATCGGTACAAATCTTAGAGTTTAGGTAGTTTCATCCTTCTTATGATTCAACAACCACCTCGTAGTATTGTAACACCCAGAAAATTTTAAAAGACGAGAAAGAAAGTATAAACGTGTAGAAAAAGGAAGAAACACAATTTAACCCAAGTTGAGGGGCTAAATGTGTCAAAAGGACAAAAAAGAATAAAAGTGGGTGCATAAAGTGGGCATGGCCGCCCACACTTCTCTGCATATCTTCTTTTCACCAGATTTTGGAGAGAGAAAGAGCTGAGTTTGGATTTTTGAAGAAGGAAGAACAAGAAACCGAATTCAAGGTAAGAATTCTTGGCTTTATGTTGTTCTTGGCCGACCTATGCCTCGGTTATATGCTTATGTGTGTTTGTGTGTTCGGGTTGTGTGTTTTGGTGGGTTTTAGGTGGTTGAACTCATAGTGGAAACGGGTTTGAAGGAAGTCATACTCGAAGGTTGTCAAAGGTGAGTTCTAGAACCCCCTTTTTACTTGTTTTAACTGATTTTGGGGCTGGAAATGCATGTATGTATGTTTTTATGAATGTGGGTTTTATACCCGTATGTATGTGTATGCGTGAATGTGGGTGGGTTATGATTTGGGTGATTTATGATGTTATGATGATGCCATGTTCATGTTATGATGCTTAGAATGCTAGAACTAAGCTTAGAAAATGATGAATTGATGATTTGGGGCTGATTATGATGTTATTCGTATGTATTGGTTGCCCATGCGCCTGGATTTGGCCCATGCGCCCAACGGTTGAATTTGCTTAAGTGTTGCCCCATAGGCTAAATTTGACTAAGTGTTCCATGCGGACAAAACTGCCCATGCGCCTGCATAGGGCCCATGTTCCTAGAAATTTGCCCAGGAGCCTAAGTGTTGGGTCGTGCGCCCAAATAGTGCCCATGCGCCTGAAAGTTCCCTACGCGCCTAAGTGTTCCTATGCGCCCAGAAGGCCATGCGCCTGCATAGTGCTCATGCGCCTATGCCTTAGAATATTTCTGAAATTTTGGGGAAAATGTAAAGAGTAGGCTTTGACTTGGGATGTTCCTCGGGGTGATGTATGTTGACCTTATGATGTCATACATGATGTGATGATGATGCTATGTATGGTATGGTTATGTTTATGTTATGTTCCTTATTATGTATGTTTATTTTCCATGGCTTTACGTGGTATGATTATGAAAAGTAAATGGAAAGTATTATGTAACGTAAAGCGAAAGATAATGAAAAAGGGAATGTAAGGAATGAGAGAATGCATGCATTAGCGAAGTAATCAATGAATGAATGGAAAAGTCTTGCAAGCAAAGGTTAAGGTGAGTGACTGTGTTGTCACGAAAGACTTGTATGCAGAAGGTTGAGGTGAGTGACTGTGTTGTCACGAAAGACTTGTATGCCAAAGGTTGAGGTGAGTGACTGTGTTGTAACAAAAGACTTGTATGCCAAAGGTTGAGGTGAGTGACTGTATTGTCACAAAAGACTTGTATGCCAAACGTTGAGGTGAGTGACTGTGTTGTCACAAAAGACTTGTATGCCAAAGGTTGAGGTGAGTGACGGTGTTGTCACAAAAGACTCGTAAGGGATTCAATCAATGAGATTGACCCGGATCTTTGTCGCTTACCCTAGTGCTGGTGCCAGGCTTTGTGCGCAATGAAAGGAAGTCTAATAAACTTCGGCCCAGTACCCGCTTTGTTCTTACGTTTGGGGTATAGCTGATGACATCGATCCGGAAGGAATGAACGAAGGAAGGTTAATGAACGAAATGTACGGAATGAAAGATAACGAATGGTAAGGATGACGTACGATGATGAATGAACGGGAGTCAACGAATGACGATGAAAGATAATGATAAATTATTATCTATGTGTACGTATGATGCATGATCACATGTAAAAGTAAAGAAAGAATGGTTTTAAACAAAAGAAAAGTATTTTGTTTTATAAAACTAGAACTCACTCAGGAACGCTGACTTTTATGTGTTTCCAGTTGGCAGGTAATGTTGCTGAGGATGGCACGGGGCAGCTACTTGGCATATTTGGTTGGCATCTGTTGTTTAAATTATAATATTTTGTAATCTGTCAACGATGTATTATTTTGCAAAAGCATTTATATACATATATGAAATGGTTTGTTTAAAGAAATTCCGCTACAATATTTTAGTAAAGTCAATGTATGTTTTATGCTTTGAGTGCAATGATTGACCAGCTGTGAGCGTCCCGGGATTAGGGCCTTACAAGTTGGTATCAGAGCCAAAGTTTAAGTGAAACGGGTTAAAATTTTCAAAAGAAACCTAAACTTAAACTGAGAATGGGACAAAGGGAAGGGATGCCAGTCCGAGTAGCTACGTGCCATCAGGTATTTTCTTGATGTTAACCGGTATTATGTGCACATGTTATATGATTTATGTGCTTCTTAGTAGATTTAGATACTGATGTAGTCAGGATAGGAAATGCTTGGGGTATGAAGAGTAAAGTAAGTGGCTAATCACAACTGGCCACTATACTTAGGGACTTACTATACTTGACATAAACTGAGCCATTACCTTGAATGACCATGTTAGTGTTTGAATCATATAGCATGTTAGAGGATGGCCGGTGGGAGATCTTCGAAGGCTTCTAAAGGTGGAGGTCGTGGGGGACGTGGTGCTGGACCACGGGTCATGAGAGAAAGGCTTAGGGCTAAAGAGGTGGCTCATGAAGAGCGCGAGACCCCTCATCCAAAGGGTGGTGATGAAAGTGCTAACTTAAGGGCCTCAGTGAAGGAGGCAGTAGTGGAAGAGGTTCACCAGGTCATGCAGACGATCTTACCTTCTGTGGTAACTGAAGTGATCAAAGCTGTGCGAGAAGGAGAAAGGAAAGAGAGGAATAGGTCCTCGGGAGTAAGGGAGCAACCAGAGACTGAGACGGTTGTCTCAGTTGATGAAGAAGAAGGAGAAGAGCCTGTGCCGGAGGCAGCTGTAACTATGGGGCATTTCAAAGATGCAAGCCCCCGACTTTTGACGGGAATGGCACTGCTGCTGCTGCTCACCGATGGGTGAGAGAGATGGAAGCTGTTCTAGGTATCAGCGAGTGCCGGGAAGATCAGAAGGTGAAGTTTGCCACCCACTCATTTGTGGACTCAGCCCTGTGTTGGGAATGCAAGAAGCCGAGGGCTGAGAGTTCTGGGGCAAAGAAGACAGCCGGGACTGAAGGGCAGAAAGCTAGCGCCAGGGCTTTCACGATGACCAGGGAGGAGGCTAGGACGGACCCCGATGTTGTGTCAGGTACGTTTCTAGTAAACCAAACTCTTGCTTCTGTGTTATTTGATTCTGGTGCTAGTAGGAGTTTTATTTCTGCTGCTTTCTGTGCTAAGTTTCCTGTTAGTAGTAGAAGTATTGATGAGCCCTTCGATGTAGACACTGCCATATGTAAGTCTACCAGGATTGTTGATCTGATAGAAGGTTGTGATATAGAACTAGAAGGTCATAAGTTTCCTGCTAGACTGTTTGTGATGACCTTAGGCGGGTTTGATGTAGTCCTAGGAATGGATTGGTTGGCGGACTACGAGGAGAGCATTGTGTGTCGCAAGAAGATGATTAATATGACCGCGCCTGACGGGAGTTTGGTGACAATCTACAGCGATCGAGTTACGACGATTCCGAAGGTGATTTCGATGGTGGTGGCGGGAAAGTGCATGAGGCGTGGATGTAGTGCCTACTTGGCCTACGTGAAGGATGTAGATAGGCCAACACCACAACTGTCAGATGTACCAGTTGTGTGTGAGTTCCCAGATGTGTTTCCCGAAGACTTACCAGGTGTGCCACTAGACCGCGAGATTGAGTTCCAGATTGACTTGATACCCGGTGCTCAACCTGTTGCTAAGGCACTGTATCGGTCGGCTCCGACCGAGATGAAGGAGTTGATGGAGCAACTACAGAAATTGCTTGATAAGGGGTTCATTAGACCAAGTATCTCTCCATGGGGTGCTCCGGTCTTGTTCATGAAGAAGAAGGATGGTAGTATGAGGATGTGCATAGACTAACGCGAGCTGAACAAGTTGACAGTGAAGAATCAGTACCCATTGCCGAGGATTGATGATTTGTTTGATCAGCTCCAAGGTGCTAGTTGGTTTTCAAGGATAGATCTTCGATCTGGTTACCATCAGTTGAAAGTGAAGGAACAAGATATTCCTAAAACAGCTTTTCGCACGCGTTATGGACACTACGAGTTTCTCGTTATGTCCTTTGGTTTGACCAACGCGCCAGCTGCTTTTATGGACCTGATGAATCGAGTGTGTCGGCCGATGTTGGATAAATCAGTGATTGTGTTCATTGATGATATCCTGATTTATTCGAAGAGTGAGGCGGAGCATGCCGGACACATTCGAGAGGTGTTGGAGACGTTGAGAAAGGAGAAGTTGTATAGTTCTGGTTGCGCGAAGTTCAGTTCTTGGGTCATGTAGTGAATCCGGAGGGGATCATGGTGGACCCAGCAAAGGTGGAAGCGGTGATGCAATGGAAGTCTCCAAAGACGCCATCCGAGATTCGTAGTTTCTTGGGGTTGGCGGGATATTATAGGAGATTCATTCAAGACTTCTCTAAGATAGCTTCTCCGTTGACTAAGTTGACCCATAAGGATGTGAAGTTTGTATGGGTTCAAGCTCAAGAGAGTGCTTTTGAGGAGTTAAAGGCAAGGTTGACTCAAGCTCCAGTTTTATCATTACCCTAAGGAAGCGAGGACTTAGTGGCCTATTCATATGCTTCTTACTCGGGGTTGGGTTGCGTGTTGATGCAGCGAGGGAAGGTTATAGCTTATGCATCCCAACAGTTGAAAGTTCATGAGGTGAATTACCCTACTCACGACTTAGAGTTAGCAGCTGTGGTCTTTGCACTAAAGATTTGGAGGCACTACCTATACGGAACGAAGTGCACAATCTTCACGGACCACAAGAGCTTGAAGTACTTCTTCGAGCAAAAGGACCTGAACATGAGGCAGAGGCGATAGTTGGAGCTCATAAAGGATTATGATTGCGAGATCCATTACCATTCCGGCAAGGCCAATGTAGTAGCGGATGCCCTCAGCCGAAAAGAGAGACCAGAGCTGATTCGGGTGAAGGCTTATCAGTTGATTATGACCTCTGATGTGATGAAGCAGGTCAAGGAGTTCCAAGACGAGGCATTGAAAGAAGGTCGTCTTAACTCCGAAAGGATGAGAGGTATGGTTGCGGAATTAGGTGAAAACACTCTTGGTGTTAGAACCCGATTCGGAAGGATGTGGATCCCTCGTTACGGGGATCTACGTGGGAGGATTATGGACGAAGCTCATAAGACTCGATACTCTATTCATCCCGGTACTACAAAGATGTATCAAGATATGAAGAAAGATTATTGGTGGCCGGGTATGAAGCGCGATGTAGCGGAGTATGTGAGTAAGTGTCTTACTTGCTTGCAAGTGAAGGCCGAGCACCAGAAGCCATATGGGAAGATCCAACCGTTGGATATACCGGAGTGGAAGTGGGAGCATTTCACCATGGACTTTATTACGAAGTTACCGCGTACCATGAAGGGGTATGATGCCATATGGGTGATAGTTGATCGTTTGACGAAGAGTGCTCACTTCCTACCGATCCGCCAGACGTACTCCTCTGAAAGATTAGCGGATCTATTCATCAAAGAGATTGTAACTCGTCATGGGGTGCCGATGTCTATTGTTTTCGATCGCGACACCCGGTTTACATCTAAATTTTGGAAGAAATTCCATGATGCTATGGGGACGAGGTTACACTTTAGCACGGCTTATCATCCACAGACGGATGGTCAGTCGAAAAGGACTATTCAGATGCTAGAAGATATGCTTCGGGCATGCGTCATTGACTTTGGGGGAAGTTGGGATGACCACTTACAGTTAGCTGAGTTCTCATATAATAATAGTTATCATGCCAGTATTGGTATGCCCTTTATGAGATGTTATACGGTAGGAGGTGTAGAACACCCGTTTGTTGGGGTGATATTGGTCAGAAGGAGTTGGGAAGTATTGAGGTGATTGAGGCTACGACTAAGAAGCTCGAAAAGATCAAAGCCTTTATGAAGGCAGCCAAAGATAGGCAGAAGTCGTATGCCGACAAGAGACGTAGACCGATTGAGTTCCAGGTGGGTGATAGAGTTATGTTGAAGGTCTCACCTTGGAAAGGTATCATTCTGTTCAGGAAGCGGGGCAAGTTAAGCCCGAGATACATAGGACCTTTCCGAATCATTGCTCGAGTAGGAGAGGTGGCCTATAGGTTGGTGTTACCCGATGAGTTAAGTGGAATTCACCCGACATTCCATGTATCTCATCTGCGGAAGTGTTTAGTTGATGAGGATATGGTTGTACCACTGGAGGATATTGAAGTTGATGAAAGGCTCAATTATGTGGAGCAACCAGTGGCAATCATTGACCGCAAGGAGAAAAGGTTAAGGACTAAAGTGGCTCCCCTTGTGCGTGTACAGTGGAAGCACAGGAAGGGATCCGAGTCTACGTGGGAGACTGAAAAAGAGATGAGGCAGTATTACCTACATCTGTTTGAGGAATAACAGGTTTAGGGGACGAAACCTATATAAGGGGGGTGGACTTGTAACACCCGGAAAATTTTAAAAGACGAGAAAGAAAGTATAAACATGCAGAAAAAGGAAGAAACATAACTTAACCCAAGTTGAGGGGCTAAATGTGTCAAAAGGACAAAAAAGAATAAAAGTGGGTGCATAAAGTGGGCATGGCCGCCCACATTTCTCTGCATATCTTCTTTTCATCGGATTTTAGAGAGAGAAAGAGCTGAGTTCGGATTTTTGATGAAGGAAGAACAAGAAACCGAATTCAAGGAAAGAATTCTTGGCTTTATGTTGTTCTTGGCCGGCCTATGCCTCGGTTATATGCTTATGTGTGTTTGTGTGTTCGGGTTGTGTGTTTTGGTGGGTTTTAGGTGGTTTAACTCATAGTGCAAACGGGCTTGAAGGAAGTCATACTCGAAGGTTGTCAAAGGTGAGTTCTAGAACCCCCTTTTTACTTGTTTTAACTGATTTTGGGGCTGGAAATGCATGTATGTATGTTTTTATGAATGTGGGTTTTATACCCGTATGTATGTGTATGCGTGAATGTGGGTGGGTTATGATTTGGATGATTTATGATGTTATGATGATGCCATGTTCATGTTATGATGCTTAGAATGCTAGAACTAAGCTTAGAACATGATGAATTGATGATTTGGGGCTGATTATGATGTTATTTGTATGTATTGGTTGCCCATGCGCCTGGATTTGGCCCATGCGCCCAACAGTTGAATTTGCTTAAATGTTGCCCCATGCGCCCAAAACCCATACGCCTAAATAGTATCCATGCGCCTAGAATAGGCTGAATTTGACTAAGTGTTCCATGCGCCCAAAACTGCCCATGCGCCTAGGCACTCATGCGCCTGCATAGTGCCCATGCGCCTAGAAATTTGCCCAGGAGCCTAAGTGTTGGGTCGTGCGCCCAAATAGTGCCCATGCGCCTGAAAGTTCCCCACGCGCCTAAGTGTTCCCATGCGCCAGAAGGCCATGCGCCTGCATAGTGCTCATGCGCCTATGCCTTAGAATATTTTCTGAAATTTTGGGGAAAATGTAAAGTGTAGGCTTTGACTTGGGATGTTCCCGGGGGTGATGTATGTTGACCTTATGATGTCATACGTGATGTGATGATGATGCTATGTATGGTATGGTTATGTTTATGTTATGTTCCTTATTATGTATGTTTATTTTCCATGGCTTTACGTGGTATGATTATGAAAAGTAAATGGAAAGTATTATGTAACGTAAAGCGTAAGATAATGAAAAAGGGAACGTAAGGAATGAGAGAATGCATGCATTAGCGAAGTAATTAATGAATGAATGGAAAAGTCTTGCAAGCAAAGGTTGAGGTGAGTGACTATGTTGTCACGAAAGACTTGTATGCCAAAGGTTGAGGTGAGTGACTGTGTTGTCACGAAAGACTTGTATGCCAAAGGTTGAGGTGAGTGACTGTGTTGTCACAAAAGACTTGTATGCCAAAGGTTGAGGTGAGTGACTGTGTTGTAACAAAAGACTTGTATGCCAAAGGTTGAGGTGAGTGACTGTGTTGTCATAAAAGACTTGTATGCCAAAGGTTGAGGTGAGTGACTGTGTTGTCACAAAAGACTTGTATGCCAAAGGTTGAGGTGAGTGACGGTGTTGTCACAAAAGACTCGTAAGGGATTCAATCCATGAGATTGACCCGGATCTTTGTCGCTTACCCCAGTGCTGGTGCCAGGCTTTGTGCGCAATGAAAGGAAGTCTAATAAACTTCGGCCCAGTACCCGCTTTGTGCTTACGTTTGGGGTATAGCTGATGACATCGATCCGGAAGGAATGAACAAAGGAAGGTTAATGAACAAAATGTACGGAATGAAAGATAACGAATGGTAAGGATGACGTACGATGATGAATGAACGGGAGTCAACGAATGACGATGAAAGATAATGATAAATTATTATCTATGTGTACGTATGATGCATGATCATATGTGAAAGTAAAGAAAGAATGGTTTTAAACGAAAGAAAAGTATTTTGTTTTATAAAACTAGAACTCACTCAGCAACCCTGACTTTTATGTGTTTCCAGTTGGCAGGTAATGTTGCTGAGGATGGCACGGGGCAGCTACTTGGCATTTTTGGATGACATCCGTTGTTTAAATTATAATATTTTGTAATCTGTCAACGATGTATTATTTTGCAAAAGCAATTATATACATATATGAAATGGTTTGTTTAAAGAATTCCGCTGCAATATTTTAGTAAAGTCAATGTATGTTTTATGCTTTGAGTGCAATAATTGACCAGATGTGAGTGTCCCGGGAGCAGGGCCCTACAATTATGGTGGGGCAGTCACCTAGGTGACACGTAGCTAGTAAGATATCCATAGGGTATAAAGGAATGCCTACGGGGATATGTTAGGGGTTTACACCCATGGTACCTAGGGTAAGAACCTAGGGTGAGGAATGAGTTGATTACTAACACAAATAGGTAACAGCCTAGGAAATGTATAGATTGAGCAACCACCCTCAGAAACCCAAAGTATGGGTTTTATACCTAAGAAAGAAATACGGTTCATACCCAGCTAACTTATAACGATAAATTATGATAGGTTTGCATAATCCTATATGGAGAATAAATAAGGAGGAGAGTTGAGAAAACTAGTGTGATATCATGTGTGTGTACTTACACTAAAAGTATATATGAGAAATACGTAAACTAGCTATAAGAATGATACATGTATAGTTCTGGCATAAGTAAATTGTGTGGAGAAAGTTGATTAGATGAACAAGTTTGACTCAACAAAAAGTATACATGATGTCATGTAAACTACGTGAAATACATGAAAGATATATGTAGAGAAAGTAGGTCAGATGAGCGCGTCCAATGCCATGAAGGGGATCAGATGGACGAGTCTAATGTCATGTTGTTTGGTCAGACAAGTGATTCTAATGCAACGAAAGTCACGTATGGGTACTTATTAATCTTATGGTTACAGGTTGTAGTGATCTAGATCACAAGAAGTCATGATTCAAGGGTGTAAAGTCATCACAAGTGGTTAGGAATTGTATAATTCCAATTCACATAGTGTTAGCGGACAAATAATGTGTGGGTGATATAATGTCCATATGAGACATAATATATGTGGATTCGTTTAACGAAAGCTAATATCCATTATGTATATTGTCAAGTGATGTGTCTTAGTCGGAGGACTAGTAGGAAAAAACTGTCCAACATAATGGGTCGATCGAACAGTAATGTAAAATATAATAGAAATGTGAGTTTTTCATTCGCACTATACGTTTATTCTCATGTACTATTGGTCCAAAATGGTATGCTTTATTCTCACGTACTATTGGCCCAAAATGGTATGCTTCCTACAGTATGTTTATTCGTGATTCTTATTTTATAGTTCAACATTATTCAACATTCATATTATGTGTTTCATTAGTTATCAGAGGTCCAAAGAGATGGAGTTGTCTACCTTCAACCATCTTAAGTTCTTATCTTGATGCACTATTTGTGAGTAATGTCAAGGTAATTAGCCTTTTTGTTTAGTTTTGTAGCTAATTAGAAGGTTTTGTGCGATAGAAATACTCATTAGGAGATTTTTGACTAGTTGAAGACGATTTTCTTAATTATTTTATAATTTGACCTGTTAGAGATCCTTATACGCTTGTTAAATCGAAGTCATCAGTATAAATAAAATTTTTTGGAAAAGAAAAAGAGTTAAACCAGAGCCATTTAGGGCTTTCAAAATGATTGAACCATGAGTGATTAGCAATAACACCTAGATTTAGACCGCCTGCAATGCTAAATGGCATTCTTCTCATATGTTGGCCAAGTTAGCATGTCAAATCAACTTTATACTCATTCTGTTTACAAACCCATTTTAACTCAACATTATCATAACTATCTTTTGCACGAAGGGTCTGGTGACACTCTGTGCGATCAAAAAACTTCACTAACATGATCACCATGGTTTATTTTTTTATAGCTTGACCCCTCAAATTATTACTTACCTATAATGTAGTTGCATCGAAGACATTAGCCAGAAAGAAGTTATGGAGGACGCGGGTGGCAACCGTTGTGGAGGACCGCCGGTGATGTAAGTAGAAGTAGAAAGTCGAAGAAGAAATAACATAGATTTATTGTCTTTATTTTAGTTTACAAAGCCTTATTTTACTTCATACAATAGATTGTGAGTCTCTAAGTAGAGATGTCAGCACCTTTGAGAGTATCTCAAATAAGATATTTTAAGATTTTTTAAGACGAGAGAAATGTGATGTGAAAAAAGAAGTTAGTGAGTGGAAAGATGATGCGTTAAAATTCTTGCTCATGGACATTATTTTTAAAATTTATGAGACGGTGGGAGGAGAGACAAGAGAGGAAAGGAAGAGTTATTTTTTAAAACTGAGTAGGTTATATAAGTGAGGTGCCGTGCTACATGAGCATGTTATTAACCTTAAAAAATTATCATTATTGTGGATGGTCTGAAACTTAAATGATCAAAGAATGAGGTTGTAGTTAAAGAATTAATTATGCTTTAATATAACAAAGTCATCAGCTACAAATCCTTTGAAATACGTAATATTGTCCAGGATATAAAATACCAAGTTATTTAAAAATACAAATATTTTTTTTAACGGCATGTTAATGCGCCAAGGATTGAACCTTAGACCTCCAATAGAGGCAAAGCCTCCCACCTCCCCATAACCACTAGATCAAAAAATCATTGGCAAAAAAAATACGTATATATCTACTAGTTACAAATATCAAGTAATTACAAATAGTTTAAATATGTATAAAAATACATATATCTACTAGTTACAAATAGTTTAAACTAGGAATAAGCCCCCCGAATTGCGGCGGGGGGCGTGAAAACAGTGTCAATAGTACAATTGTCACATCACCTTCAGCGACTATCAACACTGGAAAAATTCGTACAAAAAAAGAAATATAAACGAAAAAAATAAAATCAAACCGAAAATAAACATAAATATGTTGAATCACGCACATGAAATATAAAACATTAAAAACAATAACTTAGTTGATATAGGGCCCGCACGTTGCGACGGAGATGTTAAACGGGAAAAAATAAGCGTAAAACGTTGAAACACACGTGCACGCTATGGGCATGTTAACTTTCAAAATTTAGACCGTAAATCAAAAATTTTATAAAATATGAAAAGTATAGGAGACTAAAATTAAAAGTGAAAAATTATAGAGGTTGAATTATAAAAAGTATAAAAATATTGGGTTTAAAACAAAAAATTAAAAATAAAAAAACTATGTACAATCTTTTAATGCACGTGATACAAGAATCAATTCAATCATAAAACTGATAATTAATAATATTTAAATATGTAACATCAATGGATGTGTATATATCAAGTAATTTCGCCTTAATTTCAGCGCTACTCTATCTAAATCTAAATTTACTTCACGACTCAAAGACTAGAACCTAAAATCTTTTGAGCAGGAGACAAACTTTTATCACTAGAACACTTTTAGTGCGTGTGGTTATAAAATATCATAGAATAGTAATCAAGTTTAAAAAATATTATAATTAGATTAATAATTTATTTTATTTATAGAAAATACTTTTTTAGATTTTTATTACTTTATTTAACAATTCAAAAATATATCACTTCACTTAATTTTCTACTCCTTTTTCTGCTATATAGTTTCATCTAGGTAATTGTTTTCGTAAAGATTGTTTTACACCTGAAGCATGTGATTATTTTCTTATAAGTCTATCGGTGTGTTTATACACGTACGTCCATGTCCAAGCAATGGTGGGAATCTTACAACTACTAAAGTCTAAAAATACTAATTTTTAACCCAATTGATTAAATTGATCAAAATAAGTAAATATGTGAAGGTTTTGAGTTTAAATATTATTCTAAGCAAAAAATACTCAGTGTTGAGTTAGGAGCTTTTTGTAGTTATGGGTTTCTTTCAACGGGTAATGAATAAATACATCTGATTAAAATGATACATATCCTCAGGGTCGTAAATTTTTTATAAAAAATCCTAAATTACCAGCTTCCCATGGATCCTCATTGCGAAGGGTAATATAGTAATTCTCACTTGAGTTCATAAATTATAATTTTCAAGGCAAACAATTATCTATTAATCAAACGAAGATTAGACCGTCCTTCCACTTTTATTAGCAGACAGGTACCAAAAGCCGGGCCGGGTCGGCTGCTCTGATGTTGACTCCTAACACCCAATCAAATGATTGTACACATCTTAATGCATATGGTACAGCTATGCCGGAATCATAGTCAATCTACCTTTCTCGGCCTTTCAATAATACAAAAACTATTCTTCTGGTTCCCCGTATAAAACACATTGCTTAATTAAATATTAGTTATAATAATATGTTTAGTTTTATCTAATAAATAAAACGTTCAATTATTATATTCATTATTAATGCAATTACGTAATTATCCACATGAAGTCAAATATGACATCGTAACATTGTGGGGAACTGTTTTTTATTATAAATCCTGTATACAGCTGCGGGTATTTGACCCTTATGTTTATATTCTTCTACATTATTTTGTTTTATTATAATGATCAACTGTCACGCTAATATCTCTACTCTTATAAACTAGCAGGCCTTTCACATATTTATATGTAGGATTAGGATAAAGAAATATATTATAGACTTATTGTAAGAGGCTCGCTAAATTATTTTGAATCAACGGAAATTTATTAAATACAAAAAATTTATAAAATTTTGATATTCTAAAAAATAGAATTTGCGATAATCGTGTTTTGTTTGTTGACTTGTTGAAGAAGTTAGTACACAGTGGTGATGGCGAGGGCTGTTAAAAAAACTTATAGCTCGTGGCTCACTGCAAGCTCGCTTGTTATATATATATTTTTATTTTATAATTTATGTATTTACGAATATGAATAAAAATAACAAAATTATTTTTATAAAAAAAAAAAATATATGTTGGCTTGCGAGCCGGCTTGACTCGACTTGTTTATAAACTAGTCGAGCCCGAACTCACAATCTTAGCTCGTTAAGACAAATAAGCCTAGCCCGACGCTATCCGAGCTCGGCTTGTTTACAGCCCTAGTGATAGTTATGGCGATGACGATGGCAGTAGTCGTGGTCATTGCCTTGGTGTCAGAGGTAATTGTCGTCTAATGCTATGGACGGAGAGACGAAAGGGGTGACAATGGTCATGGTGGTGGTGTCAAAGGTTGTCATGGCCTCTTTGGTGTGGTGTGGATACTAATAGGGAAGGGCATGTCCATGTGAGTGAGTGGGAGATATTAATATGTTCGGTTGAGTTTCTTCGTAACTTAATAGAAGTATTGAATTTTTACGTTGATCGATTTGATAATATTTTTGAAAATTCCAGTTACCAGCATTCTTCAAACAAACATATTATCATTTGGATTTAGATTTCAAATAAACTTTTGTCAAACAAACATATTAAATTCTAAGAAATAAAATCCCCCTAAAGCTTTTAAACCATATTATTAGTGAAAAAAAGTCAAAACGTTTATAAAACATCACAACCTTCTAACAACATGTTTCCATCATGTTGTACTTTACTACTTGCATTTAGTTTGATCCTTGACTTATACAAATGCAGGAAACGAATGGCAACTTGGTTACATTGACTCGAAAACTTGTTCCCATTGGATAAACATATAATAAAATACAAATCAACCCTTTGAACCTCGCGAGACCCATAAAAGTACCTATTCTGCATTTCATAAAAGTCTAAGGGAGTTAAATAAACATTGCTAAACTAAAAGGGCACTTATTGAAACTACACTTTCACAATACGATATATATACCCACGAGACACTCTACAACTTCTCACAAACCAATTCAACTTCATCCTTCATCCAACAGAAAACGATATCAATGGCGATCGACGACATACATGAAGACATAATCAGAACCCACATTTTGACCAAACTCGACGGTCAAACCCTCGCCGCCACCGGCTGCACATCATCCCACCTACAAACCCTCTGCTCCGATCAGACTCTCTGGTCAACCATCTGCACCACCACCTACCCCTCCACCGTCGACCCACTAACCACCACCGCCATCTCCGCCTTCTCCTCCGCCCACCGGACCTTCTTCTCCGACGCCTCCTCCGCCCCCACCCACCGCCTCACCACCACCACCTCACCACCCCCTCCCACCTCCCACATCATCTCCGCCGTCGACCTCAAATACCACCAACAACTCATCTTCTCCAAAGTCGAATCCACCAACACCACTCCCACCGACTGGTTCCAAACGTCGCCGTTTCGAATCGACCTTCTTGAGCCCAAAGAACTCGTCTTGTCGCCGGCGAAACTCCCCTCCTCCGCCTCCGGCGATTATCGGACTCTGCTATCGGATCTTGAAACCCACATGACGCTGAGCTGGATCTAATCGACCCGACCCAGAACCGGGCGGTTAATCTCTCCAGCGTAAAACCCGTTTCCGTACAGCGGAACTGGTTGACAGACGGAATAGAGTTGACTTTCTCCGTCATCGTTGATAAAGATAACGATTTGGTTAACTGTAATATCCAAATAACGTGTGGGGTGAATGAGGACGCTGGGGAGTTGACCGTGAGTGGGGTGAGTTTGACCGTGGTGGATGTGTACGGAAAGTGTTTGAGTGGGAGGGAGAGTATGGTAATTTTGCAGGGGGTAGCGGCGGGGGTGCGGCGGAGGAGGGGCGGAGTGGAGGCGGAGAGAGGGCGGTACGGCGAGTATATCGAGCGGAGGAGAGAGAGAAACGAGAAGAGGGAGAGGAGAGAGAGGTGGGTTGATATGGCGTGTGTTGCGAGTGGTGTGGTGATGTTGATGGCATTTTCGTCATTTGCTATGTGGTGAAGTGGTGCTTCATTGGGCGATGGAAGTGTGATAGATAAGGATGAATAGGGATAGGGGACACGTTGTTAGATACGAAATACGATTCTTTAATTGATTTGATTTTTATAGATATTTTTTTGGTATTTATTATGATGATTTTGAGTTTATTATGGACTGTTTTTGATCTAAGGAATGCCAACGATTTTGTAGCACATTGAACATTTAGTATAGATGACTGTTTATTATCGTTAAAGTATTCATAGCTCATTCTCATATATCTGTAAGTGTGTTTTTTATTTTATAAAGAATAGTTATAAGTGGTTGTAAGTTGAGGACAGAAAATATGTTACTGTTAATCTTTATATTTGATAAAATACTATTTGTTTTTATTAATTTTTTTAATATTTGGTGAAAGTGGTTGTGAGTGGAGCAGAAAGAAAATGTAATGATTAAAGTATAAAAAAATATTATTTAATTGAAAAGAAAGAAAAAAATAGTAATTTTTAATGTAATTATAAAGATAAAGTCGAAAAATGAGTGGTGAATGTTCTTATGTGAGTTTAAAAGTTTATAGCCTAACGGTAGGTGATATATAAGAGGAAAAAGATTGCTGTTGAAATAAAAATTTACAATGAGGGAATGATATAATTAAGTTGGAGTTATCACTAACGATTATTTTTGTACAAGAATTAGTTTCTAGAATTTTGAAGCTAGCTTGAAATTTTAAATCGAGTGAACTTGATAAACATTATTATTGGTTCTTGATACCCTTCCCATGTATTTATATCTGTAACAAATACCGACTATAATTTAAATTTGTTTATTGTAGATGCTAAATGAAGAGGTAATACTCTTTGAGTTCGGGTCAAAGAACATATCTTTAAAAAGATATTTAAGACATAATTGCAGTTATCGATGAATAATTTTAGCAAAAACACTCTCTAATGCACATGTTATCTTTTCAACTTACGACCATCTCATACTTTCACGTCAAACTTATAGCTATAAACTTTTCCTTCTAATGTAGAAAAATCCAAACTCATACTTTTCCATCAAACTTATAGCTATAAACTTTTCCTTCTAATGTAGAAAATCCAAACTCACTCACAGCCAGTCAAGTATCTCGATACAGAAGACCCATCTAAACCCCCACTATCCTTTTTAGTTCCATGAAGAACAAATTCTGATCAACACTTGGAAGTTGTGATGAAACCATTCAGCCTATCATTTCCTTTGTCATCAATGGCTAACAGGCATGAAGACGTCCTTAGCGCATCTACGTCTCCGATAATCTCCCTCAAGCCAAACTCACCAACAATCCTCGAGGTACTCACTCAATCACTAAAAATGTTGGTTGATATAAGATCCAACGAGATGACCTATCATTAGCGTAAAGTCAGTGGGGGATGAAGATCTACCAGTTCATATCATCAGCCAACTTAGTGGTGATTACAAGTCTATCATCTTTGTACTAAAGGTTTGTGAAAATCCGATTCCTTTTTTTAAATCATTTGACACCCTTCTTGACTTTGAAAGCTCCATTAAATTGGTCAATGTCATTGGTTCACCTCTCACCACGATGAACTTTACTCAAACTCGTCAATCGCAACACTTGAGTGTTTGTCAGCCCTACAACAACCACCATAACAACACCTCCAATTAAAATCTAGCCCCAAGAAACTCTTGGTCAAAACAACCCAAGACCCATAACCTAAGAAAGAATCCAGGTTTTAACCCTAGTATATGGCCCAAGATGTCCATTCCTTTTGCCAATTTTGTGGCATCAATGGTTATGATGCTCATGACTGTCGAAAGCTCACTTATTTTTTACGTGACAATAACATAATGGTCACCAATTAGGTGATGGTACGTACCTGTTGTATTTGAATGTATGGGTTCGATTAATCAATGTTACCTAATAAATTGTGACCATAAGAGTTATACTTTGGGCAATAAACATCAAATCCAAATTATATCATATAATTATATTTATCGAGTTATTATAATTTATACTAATTATAAATTATTTATAACATCGTTTAATTTTTAACCGTAAAGTTTTTAACTTTGGGTCGTCTCGTGGGCTAGAATTAATCCAACCGACTTGGGCCCCATGAGGTGGGTTAATTAAGATTAAAAGGGATCATTAGGGTGAAACCCTAATCACCCTTCGACGAAGACCCCAAGAACCACCGCCACTGCAGCTTGCGGTCATGACCCAAGGACCCACAACCGCACCCCTTTTCAATCGCATCGCAACCCTAAATCACGCCTCTCTTTGTGGCCGTATATCTCATTTTGAGTTCGTACGCGATCTAGCATTTGTTCATGGAACCTAGGTGTCTCAATAGGTTAGCATTAACAACAAAGCGGCAAAGATATATTTATCTCATTGGAAGAACGATTTAAATATTGTATTTGCATTGTTGCATGTATGTTTAGATGTAACAACTACCTGTATCAAAATCATAGTTTACTAACTATGTTTGTAAACTTTAGAAATCTCTTTATGGGATTAAAAAAGCTCCACGACCCCTACATTGGGTTAATCTTATTTTTCCTATAGCTTAGATTCAAAAGTCCCTTTCCAATGCTTCACTATTTATTTACCGCCGTAGTGATCATATTCTTTACTTCATGATATGTGCTGATAACATATTCCTAATTAGCAGTCATCATAAAGTTATAGAGAAATTTATCTACATCCTTTCAATAGGTTCTCCATCAAGGATGTTATCATGCTACATCACTTTCTTGGTATTTGTCACACCCACAAAATCTATCGGTGGGGTTCCACCACGAGGCCCGTGACAAATCAGGATCTTAGACATCGGTCATATTAAACGACTCTATATGAGTTTAGAATAAAATGTTTGTTCGTAAATCAGAGTAAAACACAGTTTTTTAATGTGATTAATGGGGAAGCGTAAACATTTGTAAAATCATAAATAGTAATTGCGCAAAACATGATGCCAAATGAAAAGTATTAAATGTAATAGAAAATGTAACTGGTTTTCAATGATGACAATAAATGAACATCTGAAGTGTAACCCTAGCCTTAAGCGTGACGATGACTTGAGAAAACATGCTAAAATGTTTCAACACACGTTTGGTGATTTCACATGTTTAAATAAGAGATAATATGTTTGAAAATGATTGTATGGTAAAGTAGACAAAGCATATTGATAGGTAGCTAGCCTAAAGATGAAGTTACTTTGTGTTTCAAAATCAAAGCTGACTGTTTGTAAGTTGTTTGCTTTTCCACCACGTCTATCATAGGCGATGGTAAATGTTAGGTCAATTAAATACCCGTTTGACCTCCGGTTGAGTTAGCACAACTAAGGTAGGTGGGGTTTGTCAAACCCAATAGTACTAATCAAAATTACCTCACTAGCTTGTTACTAGCTATTCGGAATGTAAGGACTTCTAAAGTATATTTTCACTACACTAACAGGCAATATTAAAATAATTCTAAAATCAACTAAAATAGTGTTTGCATGTTTCTCCTCCATAAGAAAAGTATGTAAAATAGGGGTTGTGAAAAGTCACCTTAGGTTGCATAGGAAAGTAAAGCAATTGTCAAAAGCTAAAAGTTAACTAACAAATATAAGTTTATGAGTGTGTGCACATAATGGTCTATATGAACCTTGTTGTATCCAAATAACATAAAATTGTTAGTGTGTTAGTGAAAATCTAATCATCTTTGACAAGTTTGACTTTTTGTTCAAAGTTGACTTTTGTTTACCAAAGTTGGCAAGTTTGAGCTGACGACCCGTTGGTGACTCACTTAAGTGAAAACATGTTTATTTATACTCAAATAGATCAAATAAACTTGAGTATAAAATTTCGTGATAGAAGTCTATTTTTGAAAATCTTCTAATTTTGGAAAGTATGACCTCGTTTACACATGTGTAATTCATTTTCAAACCAAAACACATCATAAAAAGCATTCCACTTTCATATATAAGTCATCTAACATTCTCCCATAGCATGTTAACATAACCTAAAACATCATTATACCCAAATTGCCTAATTTAGAACTGTAAATACAGTTGCACAATTTGTACTACAATTTCTCAACATGTTCGTATGATCATTCTAGAATCATCAAATCATCATATCAACTTCTATACATATCATACTCAACATAAAAAACACCATGTCCTAAAAGTTTTCAAAAATAGCGAGTATGATCACACGTGTTGGTTTTTTACAATTTAACAATTCTTAATCCATTCTTATGTTCTAAACATCACATATCTAGAATTCAACCTACCCAAAAATTTCATTTATAGAAATTTCCCCAAACAAGCCGAAATCGCAAGTTAATAACATTAATTTTCATCCATTATCATCAACTAACATCCTAGAATCAACAATTCAATCCAGTTTCACCTAATTCAATCAATTATTACAAAAACCCAAAAATAGAGTTTTCTTTATAGGAAACTATTGGTTTTTTATCTTAATGAAACGATTTCATAAAACCAAACCACACATCCATCATAGTATTACATACTAACATACATTTAAGCATCAATTTCAATCAATTTCATGTTTTGACTTGTTTTTGGATATCTAGAGTTCATGTTCATCTTGGTAAATAAATAATGAAATTAAGAATAAAAACTTACTTAAAGTGTATAATGGATGATTGCTAACATGTTTTTGATGGAAGAATCGTTGTTTATCACTTTCAAATGCAAGAATTAAAACCAAAATGTGTACATGTGTGGGTTGTAGTTTGCGCAAAAGAGGGATGAGTGAGGGGGTGGACAAATTGCAGGGATTAGGATTTGGGTTGGGTTTTTTTTTATAAGAAATGCCCCCCCCCCATCGATTTATAAAATCATTTTAACATTGCGAGATTGGACTTTTTCTAAACCAAACTCATGGATTGATCACATATTATCAAATAAATATTAATAACATGAAGTAATATTTATTTTATTTGGTCGAAGCTATTTTTATAATAATTAGGCTTTAAAAGCCGAAAACGCGCAAAAATGCATAAATGCTAGAAAGTTCACAGTTTTCACATCTAAACTAAACATCTAATCACATAACGTATAATTTCACATCAAATATGATTGTTTGAAAGCTATTTTGATAAATCACCAACGTTTAGGTACATACTCGTGTGTGATTCGGCAATTCTTCGATTTACCGTTACGTGAAGGTTCGTGAATTTTCGTGCAATAACTGACACATTTAAGCAAATATCATTAAATGCATAGATATATGATCGGAAAATAATGTTCGTGCTTATAAAAAATGACCTGAAAAATACCTGGTGTCACGCCATCCCCTTTTTGAAAGAAAGTTGGTCCCGAATTTTAGCTAAATCCGGTAAAAGACAAACGAAAAATTTCTCGGTTGTCACAGTGTCGAGTTGATTGCACACATCATGGTCCATAATTTTCGGACATAAAAGCATCAATGGTTTGAATAACAAAATAGTAGCTCAATTTATAATTTTAATTATCACATTATTGTAAATGTCAAGCTGCCTCTGTTATCAATTCATCACATTAGTAAAATCTATGCATTCATTCACCTTAAAATGAGTGGGCAATTTCAAAACAGTAGTGTAAATTCCAAATTAGTATAATATTTGTAATTAAAGTAAATCATGGATCATTCAACTAAAACTCAATCTAGTTCCAGTAACACAAATATACAAATATGCAACGTCATCAATCTATGAATAAGCTATGTATATAAGGGGATGAAAAATTATGAGGTACTGTTCAATGTTAAAAGGAAGAGTCCCATGTAAAATATGCTTATTTTCTTCAACTCAAATAGATTCCTAGCTACACAAGTTCTTCTCCGTCAATTGTAAAACTAATTTTCTTCAACATCTCTATGATTATATCAAATTATTAGTATGTTCTTCAGTTTCTAATCAACCAAGGTTGAGTCCCTATTACAAACAAAATAATATAGGAACAACTTCATAAAACATGAGAGTAGAATAGTTACCTTAACGGTATACAAAAACAATTTCGAGATGTAGATAGAAGTGAATCGAAGCTCTTAAACAATAGATTGCCTTGGTACTACTTGATGGCTTCAATCGATTTCATAATGTCTAGTGGTGGTGATTGTCCTCTGGTGTTTAGTACAGATGCAGATGGCACAATCAGGAGCTTGTGCGATGGGGGGTTTTATGAGGGTAACAGGAGGGTGTGAGAGGTATTAAATGACGATTGAATCGTGGAGAGATAGGTCTTTAGAGTCGCCAATTTTCTCGGTAGTTTATTGAAGGGGTGAGTTATTCTCTGAAAGAAACTATATCATCAACAAAGATGAAGATAAGCATAGCGGAGTTTGCGGGTCGATTGAGCAAATCGGGTTAGGCAAATAGGTTGTGCGTATTCTGATTGTGGGATCACAAGTGGGACTTTAGTTTCTTGATATGTATTATTGTTTCACTTGCGTATATAAAAAAAGGTTTTAAATGATTATTTTTAAAATATTTTATTATTTTTAGATATCACAAAAATCTAGTACTGATCAGGTTAACTTAAAGATATTATTGACCAATGATACATAGCACAAATGGTTAAGGTGAGATACTTAAAAATTGTAAATATGAGGAGTTCTTGGATTGAAGTCTCAATTTGAGTGCAAATGCTCAAGGTTGAGACAGGGGTTTTCCAATTGTGGGTTTCCTATTGAGGAGGTTGGGGTGAGCCACTATTAGAAAACGGATAGGTGGACCTGATTAAGATAACACGTATCATCCAAAGCATGATCGTACATTTGTCATTAAAAAAAGATAACTTATTGTCATTTAAAAATTGTATTGTATATCATTATTAAAAAATAAACATATATGATAAACCATAAGTGAAAAGATAAAATACGTATGAAATTATCCAAAACATCTGAAATTAATTTGAAATAACCTGATACGTTATGTTATAATGACTCACAAGGATTAATTATAAGTCATAATAGTCTGTAAGCGAAATTAATTTGCCACGTACACCATCTAGACTATGAATAACTTGACAATGTATCACTATGATTGACCCTTATTAGCCCTAGTTATTCAATAATAACTAACATGATCATAAATGACCCTAATTAAATCATAAATAGTCCCAATTAACTATAGATGATCATAATTAACCCTAATTAACCTTCAAGGTTAAGCATAAATAACAATAATTAACCAATCATTAACTATAACTGACCCTAATTAAACTTCATTGACTATAAATTACTTTACTTGAGTATCAATAACCCTAATTAATAATTAATGGCTATAATTGACCCTACTAGAGCATTAAGAACCCTAATTATCTATCAAAGGCCTTAAACGATCATCAATGTCTCTAACTAACTATATGCCCAAATTGACTATTAGTTAATCTAATTGATAGCCATTGACCTTAAATAACCAATAATATCATAACTAGTTATGAATTGTCCCAAATGAACATGAATAACCTCAATTGTGTACCAATGACTCTAATTGATCATTATCGACTCTCAAAGACCATAAGTGACCCTAATTGACCTTAATTTCCTTAATTAACCATTGATTATTTTACTCTTCTTTTAAATATTTAATTTCATGTCATGCTATTTTTTCTACATATTTTAATTAATATATTTTGGGTATGTAATATTTATTTAATATCTACACATATAATACATTTTCAATTATATGTAGCTCTTTATTTTGCCATGTCATTTTAAATATATGAAATAAGAATTATTTAGTTAATTTAGCTACATATAAATCTCTAGATATTATTTGTTGATAAAATATTTTCAGTTACCCACATACATATTAGCTTTTACCATATGTGTAGATATTTATTTTGTCATACCATGTTTATATAATAAAATAAAAAGTTTATGTACTTAGTTTATCTATATATATTTTTTTAAAAGAACTATGTGTTGGTAAAACATTATTAATTTACCACACATATATTCGTTTTTATCATATGTGGATAATTATTTTGCCATGATATTATGAAAATATAAAATAAATAGTTTATTACTTAATTTACCTACATATTATTTGCACTCATTATGTGTTGCTATAACATAGTCAATCACCCACACATGTATTACTTTTCACCATATGTGTAGATATTAGTTTTGTCAAGTTATTTTCATAAAATAATATAAAATTATATTTGCTTAATTTAGCTACATATTTATTTTTAAATACTATGGGTTGGTATAACATAATCATTTACCCACACCTATAAGATTTCAACATACGTGTAGATAATTTACTTACACTTAAGAAAAATTTTCTACATGTGTAGGTAATTTAAAATTTAATTGATCGTTAATTCTAGGGGGAAAATTTTCCACCAATATCAACTGTGGCTAAAACGTATTAACAAAATTATTAAGTGTTATTTATCATGATAAAATATCAGTACTCATTACCCACACAAATACAACATATGTAGGTATTTACCCAAACATTTACATGTGTTGGTAAATTATATGTAAGTAAACACTCTAATTTCTTGTAGTGCTAGTCATGCGAATTCTAGGTGTTTCATGAATGCTTAATTTGTGCGACACCTTGCGGGTTTGAAACCTATGAATGGTCCGAAACATGTGTTATATAGGTTTTGGGCCCGTTTAGATGGTATATTAAGTTCTCTAGCTTGTGGAGATCGTCAAGGATCATCATTTGTAACCAGAAGATAATATAAAATAACTTAAGAAAAACAAAAATTAATAGTAAAAAAGAGTAAAAAAACGTGTAAAGATGAAAATATTAAGGTAAAAAGGTCGTTCCATTAATTAATGTTTTTTTTTTACCTTAAGTTAAATTTAATATTATATCGTTAAGGAAGTAGGTATATGTAAAGTTGATTTTAAATTATTTGTGAAACTAAGCTAAATAAGCATATAGGGTAGGGGGTCTATGAAATTATCTTCCAGATTTAAGTTAAAGGTTTGAAGTAATTTTTTTCGAATATGTAAATATAATTTAGTTTTATCTTAAATTATTTTTATTTCTTTTGTGTATAGGAGTTAACTGCATGTTTAAGTTGTACATTAAAGATAAACTAGGGTTGCTCCCCTGTGCGCGTTGCGCACATAGTAAACGGGTCAATGTTCAAATAAATTTATGTAATCCAATGGTCACAGCATCTCACAATTTAATGTATTATCATCATAGCATCAAACTTATAAATTATATTATACGTTAAAGAACAAACGTGAAAGACTTATATCACATATTGTAAGGCTTAGAAGCATAAATTGAATCAGGAAATCATGGCTGCAAAGAGTTGCGGGTAACAACTTACCATCCTCGAGATATGCCACTACAATACTACCCCTGATTCAAAGTCTATAACCTGCGTTTAAGCTCATCATAGCCACATAATAAAGCCCAACCAACCAACCTTGACAAGAGAATAATCGAGAGCTTTATCGAAACAAATTGCAGGTCATCAATCTCCCCACAAACCCACTGATGCCTTAGACGGTCTAATACTCGTCATCATCGGTCTAATGAAATAAGAGAAAAATAGGCACAACAAACATTCGTAGATAGCAGATCATATTACGAACCCATAATGACAAACTCAATAACTTAATGCGATTGGTCAAAGCTAGATTGCAGGTAGGTTCTCTAAGCTCAAATTCAAGCATCTCAATTACACCTTTGGAAACCAAAAGAAAAAAAGTTTAATCAATCTTTTAATTAATAAAACTTTAAGAGAATATGTCAACTTAAAAATAACTAAATATATAGAAAAAAATACCAACCTACAAATACCAAAAGCTTTCCTCATATGCAGAATAAAACATCAACGACTAATCTAAATATTTTGAAACTTTAATTGCTTCAATGGAATCTTGTAATCCACTCTATAGCAAGCCACACATCAATTTAGATAACCAAATTTAGATGCACCAAAAGCATATCACCTCAAGCAAGGTTTAGAACAGGGACCAATATCTAATCTTGCTAACCGAAAAAGCCACAAAAGTAATGGAAACCTTTACATACAATACCAAACACAACGACCACCACACCACCGCCTACAAACCCAAACACAACCATCACCACACCACCGCCACCTCAGGTCCAAGAAAGGGGAATACCAACCGACCGCCACATGATTTGGGCAAACATACCCTAACCACGGCCATGAAGAGACGGCCGTGACAACATCGGCGTCACCAACAAGCTTCAACCGATAGGTCGCCAGTAGCTTCCATGACGGCATCAACGCAGGTGGTGGACGATGAGGGTTCCCATTCCTCAAAGAAACCCTAACCACCACCATGCACACCCGACGACGATGGCATCACCAGCACCAACAACAAACAAACAGAGATCGATCACTACAACGGCAAGCCACAGTCGATGCGGTGTAGGCGGCGGGCCACGACAACTGTCGTTTCTCTCTCTACAAATGAACCGAAGAGGCAACAGGAAGGCGTCTCCCCATTTTCAGTCTCTATAAAGACATTTGGGGGAGGGAGCAAAACATAGACTTTAAAAACTCCCGTGGCCAAAACATAACACTCACATCTACCCTATTCCTTTAACTTCCTTTATAAATATATAGAGTAATATGAGTATATATAGTTATTATTTTGTTAATAATAGAATACAAGTGAGCAATGACGGGTGTGTTAAAAATAGCCTGACTTGATTTCGACGATTCGTGCATTAGTATTCAACATGCAAAAAATTCACATTGAAAAGTTGATAAAAATAAGGGCAGCGTTGTGCCTAATCCAGAATTTGATACAACATCAAATTTTAAAGGTCGTTAGAGGGAAACAAAAAAACGATAGAAAAAGCAAACTTTAAAGTAGATTTAACAACTTGTACGTTTGGATATCAATAACTTTTACTTTATCATGCGTCACTCTGTTTTGAATGACATTTATGTAAATAAAAAATAAGTACCTCTGTATATTCAAAGTTTTATATAAAAAATACTTGAAAAATTATAGAATGTCTAAACATAATTTTTAATTTTAGAATAATCCAAAACATCATGATATACAAAGAAAAATTAAAAGTTGTACAAATCATGAACTATTGTGTATTATAAATAAAAATATTTTATAAATAAAGGAAAAAAATCTAATATTTTAAAATAGGATAATAATTAGAAAATCATGAACTATTGTGTATTATAAATAAAAATATTAGTAAGTATAAAGGATGATCTATAAATAAACATATACAAATCATAAACTTAACAACAATAAACGTATTAGAATGGCAATTCACATGAAAATTCTAAAAAGATGTTAAATCGATGACTTATGCAAGATAATTGACTTGCTCTTCAATGTTGTTCTTCTTTTAGTTAAATATATTAACATATTAACTATTGCATTGTATTATACTTTCTGTTATTTTATTAAAGCATGACAGTAAATAAAAATGAAAATGAAAAAATGTATAGAGATTGGTTTGTAGTTATTTTATTGCTACTGTTTAACTGATTTGGTAAGCTATTGCATTGTATTATACTTTCTGTTTTGATAGCAGCTTGGATATATTTGGTACAAGGTTTATTTCTTTGGTAGCATATGTTAGATTACTCGAGGCAAGCACATTGAATTATTGACTTTAACTTTTTGGTTATTATTTTTGGCTGCAACTGATGACTTTTGAGTACATGTTTCACCACAATTAAATGTTGTTTGTTTATATAGGTTGATTTGATTATTACAAGTTCATAAATCAGGTATTTTTGACCCATTTAATTAGTATTTTGGTTGTTATCACTTTATAGAGTGGGTACGGGTCATTGAGACCCATTTAAATTAAGAATGGATTGTTATAATTTCATAAAGTTGGTTCACGGAGAATGTACTCATGAGCTCTACACATATCATTAATAGGGTAGTAATCACCTCTTGAACATTTTACTACTTGGGAGTGATCATCCCTTGAAGATTTTACTAATCGGGTAATGATCGTCCATTGGACATTTCACTAATTGAGTAGTGATCATCATTTCCAATCTTTTTATCTAAATAGTGATCACCTCTCAAGTGTCTCACCAATCTTAGACAGCGATCACCTTTTTCTCCTTACTAATGACATTGTAATCACCTTTACGCTTCTCACTACATGAATAGTGATCACCCTTCATAAGTGTACATTGTCACTATAAGCTTGTTGATTAATTAGTTTCTATCTTCTCTTACTTTACCCTCCTCTCCTTTTTCTCTATAAACACTAAGATGATTTCTTTGTACAACGTCATTTTAATTCTCACCTTAAGTTGCAATGACATCAAAAGAACATAAAATAACATGTAACCTGAAAACTGCATTCATGTTTGTTGAGTATTCACAATGTAAGCAAAGGACATTGAAATTATATTTAAATTTATCCTGCTTGGCAACAACTTGTTCCTTTTTTTTTGGTAATTTTGAAGCTTTTTTCGTTAGCAATAACCTGCATTCGTTCAATTTTTTCTTAGAAAGCAGGGAAGAATTGTGCACCTATGTAATGCATTTACTTGATGCATTTGGATTATCAGGAAATGTAGTTTATTTGAAGATTTTTTGTAAGTAAAAACAGAGGATATATAATAAATATTGAAATATTATTCAAGTACTTGTATGTAGAAAGATTCAAATACATTATAAAAAACCAAAACATATTATATATGGGCAGTGGCGGAGCTTGAACAATACCGTAGGGGGGGCGGGGGCGAAATTAAATTTTTTTAGGGGGGGGCGAACTCGATATTTATATAAAAATTTACACTACCGGACCAAAAATTTACACTACCGGAGGGGTCTGATCTTTTTGTAGAGGATTACATCAGTAACACTACTTCCAAACAATTAAGTTTCATACCTCACACAGATGGTAGGTACCAAGCTAAGAGACTCAAGAAGGCTCAATGCCCAATTGTTGAACGTTTGACCAACTTAATTATGATGCACGGGTGAAATAATGGTAAAAAGCTGATGGTTTGCATTGTCAAGCATGTTATGGAGATCATACACCTATTGACTTATGCAAACCCCATTCAAATCATTGTTGATGTTGTCATTAACATGTGCGCTTATATTTCTTTATTTATGTTTGTATAGATAAGAAGTCTGCTAACACAAAGATATTGATCACGTTAATAGGCGAAATAGGTTCTTATTTGGAGCTTTTTGTAACTGTTACAAGGTGGGAGACATGGGAGATTAGTACAATACGTCTTTGGGTTATTTCTTAATGTGATGCCTTTATTAGTACAAATTATGTAAAATTATTTAAATATAGACTCTCAGAAGTTCTTTTACTTGTTAGCCATTGATATGTTGACTATATTCCTTCCATTATGATACTACAGAAATTGTCTAACTCGCGGTATCGCGCGGGCTTACCACTAGTAATAGTAAAACAAAATATGTATAAAATTAATGGATAATTAGGTTTAACTATAATAACTTATACGCAATAATAATTGGTGAAAATACACACCTGATATTTTAAATAAACTAATACATTTAAATAATTAAAAGATTGTTGAAGTAAATAACTCAAAATGAAAAACTTATTAATTGAAATTGTGTATATAGTTAAAGTAATTAGTTAGAAAAATAAAACAAATATTTGAATAGTCACGAAAACTAACTGCAAAAATGGGCCAATCCAGAAAACCCACGGTGAGAAGGAAAAAACATAAACATATAGAAGTGAGGTTAGAACTTGCATCACTTGTGGAGAAGTAGTGTCACATAAACCATGTAACAAATTCATCTTTATATTTGATAGTTAATATGTTAATATATTTAACTAAAAGAAGAACAACATTGAAGAGCAAGTCAATTATCTTGCATAAGTCATCGATTTAACATCTTTTTAGAATTTTCATGTGAATTGCCATTCTAATACGTTTATTGTTGTTAAGTTTATGATTGTATATGTTTATTTATAGATCATCCTTTATACTTACTAATATTTTTATTTATAATAAACAATAGTTCATGATTTTCTAATTATTATCCTTTTTTAAAATATTAGATTTTTTCCTTTATCCCGCTCTGTCCCTTCAAATCTTTCCTTCGTTAGATTTTGGCTCACCGAGCCTCTATATTACTAGAATTCTTTCTTCTTTTTCTCCCTCTCATTATGTCATGAGGATGTATCATATATGCACAGAAATAGATATGACCTTGAGTATTGAGACATTCATTTTAGACAATGGGACACTCTTCCCCATTTATCTCTCTCTCTCTATATATATATATACACACACATATATATATAGATAGAGAGGGGATAGTATTCCAATAATCAATGAATGCGCTAATAACAACCCTCATATGTATATATAATATTTTTTATGTGGTCATACCGCTTCTCCTTACAATTGCTAGTGCTTTCTTATGAATGCATATCACAATCCATGCCAGATCATATGCATGTTTCTTCTTTCTCTATCAAGTTTGTTTGTTTTTTACGTCAACATGGTATTCTCTGTTCTGCTCTAACTTAAGAATGATTTTTTCTAACAATGATTATAAGACTAGATAGAATTATATATTTTTATATTAATTCTAATTTATTATATTAGGTACAATTATTTTATTTACCTTTATCATAGTTATGATTTTTGATTATCAGGTCTCTTTATAAGGATTTAGTATACATATGGTATCATCACTCGAGACTTACTACGATGTCATCCTTCTTTTTTCTCTATCCTTATAGGTTGTTATCATCGTAGAATCATCTTGTCCTCATTAGGTATTAAACTCATTTTTTCCTCTCCCTCATCATTCACACACACGTTTACATACATACATACATACATACACACAAATATATATATGTTGCATATGTGTTTGTGTTTATATATGTATTTATTAATATAGGGGAGAGCAATGCTAAAAGAGCCAATTGGGTATGTAAGCACACCACCACCCCCAACATCTTCATCTTCTTGCTTGTTAAATCATACCACCCTGACATCCTTACCCTCCCCTCTCTTTAGAAACTTAAATCAGTCGTCCGATACATCGCCGAAACCAACCGCCACCGCACCCATCTACTTCTCGCTGACCATTGCATCCACTGCCAATCGTTTGCTTACCACTAATGTAACCATCGCTGCTTGTCATTACAACTACCCATACTCTTAACCCACCCTTTTTCACCGCCGACCATAAATAAACCTCAGCCACCATTTACCTCTCCTAGAAGTCGAATAAGATCTTGTGCAGCCTGATTAGTGACAACAACGGTTTTCTTCAGGGTACTATGAATGGATCACCGTGGTGGTTGGTGATAGAGAAGTAAAGAGAAAGAGAGACACTAAAGAGAGAGAAAGATTTTTGAGTTATTTTTATTTTATTTGCATGAGTCTGTCAATAATTTAGTTTTATTTTCAACTATTTTTAATAATAAGGGGCATTTTCATCATTTCAGTAAACCTTAATAGAAAAATCATTATCCCCTCAATTTAGAGGCCATCATCGTTACAAGTTGGTAAACAATTGGGACAAAATCCGGAATTTCATAAAGTTTAAGATCAAAGCCGTAATTTTTCCAAATCACAAGGACAACTCATGTAATTAACTTTTTCTTCCTCTCCCACTCATCATACTTTAGGGATGCATCACGCACATAAGGCAACACTCTAGCTACTTCTATCTAAGAGGTGTATGAAGCCACAAAACACACACACATACATACATACAAACATGGGGATAATGTGAAATCCGGTAATTTTCTGTTACCAAACTCCGTTAGTTCCGTTAAGTCACGCATACACGTGTCATGAGCACATACTAGTTGTCGTTGAACGTTGATGACTTAATAATAATTAACAACGATTATCAGATAATAATTTAATTAATAATATTGATTATTAAGTTGTACTTATGTGGTTTATAGATTTTAAATATTAATTATGAATTTTATCTTGCAACGTGACAACGTGTTATATTTATGTCATGTGTTTTGTAGCTAGTGAAAATTATGCATGATTATTATTGTTAGTTTATAATACTTGGTGTTTAGTAGTTAAAACCTTTTAAAAAGTGTTAAAAGATTAGTTTTATAAAATATAAACAATGGGGGTTAAGTGTAATTACCTTAAACTAAAACTTAACAAAATTAAACCCAACCCTAATCCCTCCCCACCCTTTCGGCCGCAACCATTGATAATTGGGTATAATGCATGTATGTATCATAGTTAATATTACTTTTTTAATATCATTTATGTATCAAATGGTATTACTTTGTTACATGTTTGAAATATAGGTTAAATGAAGCTTAACGGATATTATTTGAGAAGGATGCAAAGGATAGCAAGACTGTGGTTTGAAAGGTGTTGAAAATAAAGAAAACTGTGCAAACTGCAGGGAGGCCGTAAGCTACTGCCTGAGGCCGTAACTTACGGCCCTGTGCTAAGTCCGTCTGTGAACCTTGTAAGACAGGAGGTTTGGCCGTCTGGTTGAAGGTAGGCCTAAGTTATGGTCTAACGTGATATTTTGAGGATTGTTTCAAATTTTAAAACCTATTTAAACCCTAACATTAGGGTTTCGAAGAGAGACTTGCCTCCAACCCCAAGAATGAATCTTTAGACTATTTGGAGCCTTTGGAACTCTCTCTAATAATCAATCGATCAACGAGTCATATGCCCAAGTTGAAAATTGAGGAGATTATGATGAAGATGCAAGGCTAACCATCTATGATCATCTCCAGGTGGATGGTTTGTGATTTGATTATGCTTTCTTATGTTCTTACCTAGTCAAGACATAAACTTTGATTGTTTAACAACTTTTATTCGTTTATGTGTTTTGAATCATGTGTTGATTAAAGATTCGTGTTAGTTGATTTGATATTACTGATCAAGTTATTAGTTTTACATTGTTAACCATTGAGTAGTAATTACATTATCATCATTAATCGGTGATTGCAAATAAAGTTTCTAGATTATGACATTAGTTAGTTTACTAATTAATTTACATAATCGGATATCGAGTTGGTAATTGTCATTTAACATATGTGATAAACAGGTTATGTCTATGTGATTTCAAGATTAGGTAAAGTATAAGTCTTGTAATTAATTTCATTCCTGAAACCCGGGTGTGATCTCTTTCATCGCAATAGTTCCAAACCAAGGCTAAGTTTTGTTTTGTTTATTAAAGTAATCTTTTTAGTTAATCTCATCCACATTCATTTACAATCAAGAGACAATAGTTCAATTTTCTAAATTAGTAAGTTAGTTTAATAATCAAACGAATCATGTAACACTAACCACATGTTCCCCGTGGATACGATACCTGACTTACCCTAGCTACCTAGGTTAATTAGGTTTTTGCATGACCCCAACGACATTGGTTTGGAACTATTGCGATGAAAGAGATCATACCCGGGTTTCAGGAATGTAATTAATTACAAGACTTATACTTTACCTAATCTTGAAATCACATAGACATAACCTGTTTATCACATATATTAAATGGAAATTACTAACTCGATATCCGATTATGTAAATTAATTAGTAAACTAACTAATGCCATAATCTAAAAACTTTATTTGCAATCACCGATTAATGATGATAATCTAATTACTACTCAATGATTAACAATGTAAAACTAATAACTTGATCAGTAATATCAAATCAACTAACACGAATCTTTAATCAACACATGATTCAAAACACATAAACGAATAAAAGTTGTTAAACAGTCAAAGTTTATGTCTTGACTAGGTAAGAACATAAGAAAGCATAATCAAATCACAAACCATCCACCCGGAGATGATCACAGATGGTTAGCCTTGCATCTTCATCATAATCTCCTCAATCTTCAACTTGGGCATATGACTTGTTGATCAATTGATTATTAGAGAGAGTTCCAAAGGCTCCAAATAGTCTAAAGATTCATTCTTGGGGTTGGACGCAAGTCTCTCTTCGAAACCCTAATTTTAGGGTTTAAATTTGTTTTAAAATTTGAAACAATGCTCAAAATATCACGTTAGACCGTAACTTACGGCCTACAGGCCATAGTTACGACCTACCTTCAACCAGACGGCCAAACCTCCTGTCTTACGGGGTTCACAGAGGGACTTAGCACATCGCCGTAAGTTACGGCCTCAGGCCATAGCTTACGGCCTCCCTGCAGTTTGCACAATTTTCTTTATTTTTAGCACCTTTCAAACCGCAGTCTTTCTATCCTTTGCATCCTTCTCAAATAATGTCCGTTAAGCTTCATTTAACCTATATTTCAAACATGTAATAAAGTAATACCATTTGATACATAAATGATATTAAAAAAGTAATATTAACTATGATACATGCATACATTATACCCAATTATCACATCCCCACACTTATCATTTGCTTGCCCTCAAGCAAACTTGCTCATAACCCTACAACTATCATTAGACAAATACGATCCAGCCATGTATTCACCTTCTGTTAGCTAAGGTCCTAAGTAATACCCAACTTACAGTTTCATATCTCAAGCTATAACTTTGTAAGCAAAGATATTACTCTTTAAAATATGATCTATCTAACCAAGCCCAACAAGCTTTCTAATCTTCCCTATTCATGTAGTCACACCTCTTACAAGTTTCACTCATCTCGGTTTAGTATTTGGTCTAGAAAAAGGTATGCTAGTATATTAGTGTAGTACTCTCAACCAAGAACAACTCATAATTACCATAAGCTTGCATAACGATCACAACTCCACCAATTAACACAAACCATGCACACATCAAAAGGTCTTTTAAGGGTAGTAATGTAAGGCTTAGGATTTGGGTGCGGATAGAGAAATTGAAGTGGCTAAAGGTGATGAAATCCAAATAAGAATGTTAAAAACATACTGAATAATAAAACAATACTACACAATTAGGTAAACTTGACCCATATCATAATTTATTACCACTGAAACATGACATTGATATTGTGGTCATTTTGACCCATTATTTACTCATTTTTTTTTTCTTTTCTTCGTGTTTCTTGAATGATGATTATATCTAAGTACTTCACTGCTTCTAACAATATTATATCAAAAATTCAAGCAAACTTATCAGATTTTATCACATGGGCTTAAAAAGTGAAAAAGATTTGAAAAGGCTAATGGGTTGATTCGGTTTAAACAATTAAAGAGGTTAGGGGCTCAAACCGGCAACTAGGGGGTATTTTAGGGTTGGATAATACGATTGAAAAAAGCTAATAAAACAAAGGTTCATCCTAATGCCTTAATCATATATGTGCAACAGTTTGGTTCATGATTTAGAAATGTATCAATTATGCAAGTTCTAGAATAATGCAATCGTTCTAGTAAACACTTATGAAAGAAAGCTGAGCAATTAACCTGTTGATGTTCTAAGCTCATGTATAGGCTTAATCCTCATAAAAAAATGATGGTAAATAGGTTAAGGATGTGAAAACATGCATAAAAAGTCAACTATATTGCTTGTTACCCCGGGTTAAACATCTCTAATAATTCTAATAAATTTCTTTTTTTATTCAAGTGAGATAGCTATGACTGATGACCTCTGCTTGTGTATAGGTTAAACATACTTTCACGATTTAAATTGAAAAAATTAACCTTTCATGCATAAATAAGTTGCTTTAGGGGTATTTTGAAAGATTTTGTTCAATCAAATTTTTTTTTTCTCAATTTTCAAACTTCCTTTCTTCCCCACACTTAAATCTTACATTGTCCTCAATGTAAATTTTAAAATTATTATGTTAACAAGAGTACTATCAAACATCCTAATCTTTACCCAAGTGAAGTTACAAGGCTAACTTTCCAAAGACGCATTATTCCTACCATGATTGTACTAAATGACACCAAACTAGAAAAGCTTTAAGATATGGAAAAAGTATATGGACCTGATCATAGATGATAAAAGGTGCCTCATCAGCAATATATGGTGGTTATAGGTCAACTCAGATAAGTAAAGCCACCCAAACACACATTCCTTTATGCTCCTAAAGATCCATGAGCTTCCCCACACTTGAATATTTGCATCCGGTGCTTAAAGCTGAAAAACAAGATAAACAAAACAAGAAAAAAAACCAAAAACTAAAAGAAACAAATCAATTTCAGGTTGCCTCCCGATTAGCGCTAAGTTTTAGGTCTTCAGCCAGACCGTACTTGATATAGTTATGGTGGTTTAAGTGAACATTTACCTACCAAATTCCCAATAAAAGCTCGATAGTTGACCTGCCAGTTCCATAATTATGTTATCATGATTAGCAAGTTTGTTGAGTAGTTGTTATGGTGCCATCTCATGATGATTTGTCCGATGTCTTCCAATGCCACCTTTTTTATCTTGGTCTTCAAATCTTCTTTCCCAACTTTAATAGTTAAAGTAATAAGTATATGAGAATGGTTGGGATAAACTAGATCAACATTAGGCTTTAGCTCTTTCAGAGGTATTACATCTTTATTTAACTTAAAACATCCCAAGTCATGCTCTGAATGACCCATAACATCTTCTATCACATCAACATCAATCGCGGTGCCACAATCTAACTCATATTGCTCTCGTTTAAGTTGAGCTACATCCTTAGTGAGTTGGCTAACATGTTTAACTAAAGCCTCGAATGATATATCTCTTAACTTATCTTCCTTCTTCATTTCCACCATCATGTTCATGATTGCATCAAGCTTAGAGTTTATTGAAACCTGAGGCTTTTTATATGTCAGCTAAGGGTATTCAAGATAGTAGTCATCATATTCCTCTTGGTAGCTTGAGAATTGTGGTATCTCGGCTTCATAATGGTTCAAATCCCACTCTTGAGCATATTTGTAATTCATGTCTATATGATAATATTCTTGATATTTTGATGGTGGAGGAGGTTCAAAGTGTGAATAATATGAGGGTGTCTCTCCATCACTATAATTTGTTCTCACATATCCTTTTTGCCTCCTATATTCAGAACATTTTCTTTCTATGTTTCCATATTTGCTCTCAAACAGTGGACAATCTTGAACCCAGTGACAATCGCTCCCGCAACAAATACATGGATCGTATTCATCATCACAATCCCAATCCCAATCTCAGTCCATGATTCTAATAAACTTGTAAGAAAATTACCCTACAAAAAAACTAGAATACCCAGGGTAAAGACGAACAAATAAAACAAACTAAGAAAAACAAATAATATATTTGGATTTTTTTAGTTTTTACTTTTTTTATATATATTTTATTTTATTTTTCTAATTTTGCAGCTTAAACAAATACTAAAACAAAATAAAATCAATCAAATCAAATAACGCTAAGTCCACTAGCTCCCCGGCAACGACGCCATTTTGATGACATGTCGTCGGGGTCATGCAAAAACCTAATTAACCTAGGTAGCTAGAGTAAGTCAGGTATCGTATCCACGGGGAGCATGTGGTTAGTGTTACACGATTCATTTGATTATTAAACTAACTTACTAATTTAGAAAATTGAACTATTGTCTCTTGATTGTAAATGGATGTGGATGAGATTAACTAAAAAGATTACTTTAATAAACAAAACAAAACTTAGCCTTGGTTTGGAACTATTGCGATGAAAGAGATCACACCCGGGTTTCAGGAATGTAATTAATTACAAGACTTATACTTTACCTAATCTTGAAATCATATAGACATAACCTGTTTATCACATATGTTAAATGGCAATTACCAACTCGATATCCGATTATGTAAATTAATTAGTAAACTAACTAATGCCATAATCTAGAAACTTTATTTGCAATCACCAATTAATGATGATAATCTAATTACTACTCAATGGTTAACAATGTAAAACTGATAACTTGATCAGTAATATCAAATCAACTAACACGAATATTTAATCAACACATGATTCAAAACACATAAACGAATAAAAGTTGTTAAACAATCAAAGTTTATGTCTTGACTAGGTAAGAACATAAGAAAGCATAATCAAATCAAAAACCATCCACCCGGAGATGATCACGGATGGTTAGCCTTGCATCTTCATCATAATCTCCTCAATCTTCAACTTGGGTATATGACTCGTTGATCAATTGATTATTAGAGAGAGTTACAAAGGCTCCAAATAGTCTAAAGATTCATTCTTGGGGTTGGAGGCAAGTCTCTCTTCGAAACCCTAATGTTAGGGTTTAAATAGGTTTTAAAATTTGAAACAATCCTCAAAATATCGCGTTAGACCGTAACTTACGGCCTACAGGTCGTAGGTTACGGCCTACGTTCAACCAGACGGCCAAACCTCCTGTCTTACGGGGTTCACAGATGGACTTAGCACAGGGCCGTAAGTTACGGCCTCAGGCCGTAGCTTAAGGCCTCCTTGCAGTTTGCTCAGTTTTCTTTATTTTCAGCACCTTTGAAACCGCAGTCTTGCTATCCTTTGCATCCTTCTCAAATAATGTCCGTTAAGCTTCATTTAACCTATATTTCAAACATGTAACAAAGTAATACCATTTGATACATAAATGATATTAAAAAAGTAATATTAACTATGATACATGCATGCATTATACCCAATTATCAACCATCACCATACACACACACATTTTGATTTCAAACCAAGAACAAGACCCAAGCTTTGATTTTGATCGAGTTCAAGGATTACAACACGTTAACAACATCAATTCTTATCCATTACGCGATTAAAGGTTAGATTTTTATGAGTTTTCCTGTTTTTAGTGAGTATGGCCGAAACCCTAGTCGAATTTATGTTGAATGTCAAAATTATTTCTATTGGATGATTGTATGATATTAGTTAGATTGTATTGATGTTAGTTTATGTGGATTGTACAAGAAATTCATGGTTTAGATGTGTTGTTCATACCTTACTAATAATAGTAACTTTTGTGCATGAACTTGATGAATTGATGATGGATTGATGATGTTATGATGTTAATGATGTTGAATGAATGTTGGATTATAATAATTATACAAGAAATCCATGAATTTATCATGTAGTTCATACCTTGCTATAAGTAGAAACTTTTTAATATGAGATTTGTGAATTATGGTGATTTGGTGAATGTGATCATGTCTAGATGATAGCACGGACTTAATTAGGCATGATGTTGATGAATTCATGAATGAATTGGGTGCTAGATTGATTTTGGGATATTGCTTTCCCAAAAAGAAAACTTTATTTAGTTAGATCATTGGATATTGTTAATTGAGCATGTCTATGATGTTAGGATCATGTTAGAATGTTTGTTGATGATATCTAAGGTGGTAGATTATGTTGTTTGGGTTGTATGAATGCTTGATGTACAACTTTGGAAATTTAGACTCTTATGGAATATACATGATAATGGATGAGGTATGATGAGCTTTATAGCACTTAAGGGTTTGTAATGTGGCATACATGAATAAATTGTATGATAACTATGTATGATGGATTATTGGTTGTTATGTTTGATCAAACAAAAATTTAACTTGACATGTCACCAACGGGTCAAACGGGTCAACTTGGTCAAATGAGTCTTGTTTTCCAAAACCTTGAGTCAATGTGTTTATTGAGCACTTAGGGTTGCTAAAGATTCTGTGTACACGTACTTATGTACTTGCGTGTTCTAGGTAACCTCTGAAGGTTGTCTTTCTGCTCACTGTTAGCTTTTATTATCGTTCGTTACCAGGTGAGTTCAATGCCTCACTTTTACTTACTTCTCTTTTTGGGGGAGAAAGCATACTTGTTTTTAAAATGCTTTACTGATATAACATGTGTTTGGTAAGACATAGTGGGTTATACCGTAGAAAGTCCTCGTACTTTCGGATCGTTAATTAAGGAATCTAGCGGGAAATTTTGGGTAGTACTATTGGGTCTGACAAGCCCCACCCGGGTGACCAGAAGTCAACGGGTGCAATATTGTCCTAAACGACTATCAGCGTCACGACCTGGTATGTCGTGGCGGGAGGTAAACATACAAACATAGTCAGCTTCGATCATGAAATCACTATTGTTCTTAATCAATGAAATTAGACTAGCTATCTATTTCAATGCACTTGTTTATATATTTTTTCTAACAATACTGCTTATGAATGATTACAAACTCTTGAACTCACCAACCATCGTGTTGACATTTTTAGTATGCTTTTCTCAAGTCATTTCTAGCAGCTGCCCTTAGGAGCACGCACGTGTCAAGCATGCTTTGTTCAAACATTGTTTACTTTTAATTTAGCATTTACTTACGTATTTTGGTTTGGGCGCGTGTTTTGCGCAGTTTACTTTTAGTACCTTGTGTTTGGGTTATTTACAAAACGCTTTCGCAAATATTTTAAAGTTTTAAACTCTAATTTGTTTAAATGTTGCATATAGAGTCGTTCTGAGTAATTAATAACTGAGATCCTGGTTTGTTGACATGCCTCGCGGTAAAACCCCGCACGTGGAATTTGAGGGTGTGATAGATTGGTATCAGAGCCATTGGTTATAGCGAACTAGGTTGCATACACACTAGACCATAACCACACCGTTTGTTAGTTACTCGTCACTTATTCCTTAATGTATACTCATTGGCATACACGTCACGTATCTCGCAGCATGGCATCGTCATCAAGAGCTCTAGACAAGAGACCTGCACGATCTGAGTCACCTCCTCCTTCTCCTGTACCTGATAGGGGATCAGACTGGCCTCGAAATCCTTATCCCTCTAAAGAGATGGATTGGGATCAGCCATTCGCATTACCCGAGCGCGATCCTCCGCAGAACTAGAACTTTTATCCTACCTATATACACCGTATGGTTTACAGGGAGCGTGTACCAGCTGTAGCTCCTACCCAACCTAGGACTAGTTCATCGACAGCCTCTACATTACCTACTCTTCCTTCCCTAGACATTCCTCTCGAGTAGGCGATTGTAGCTTTAGTGGCTACGTTAGACACTGAGCGACAGCGCATTAGAGGACTCACGGATGAGAACTCCACTATACGATACGAGATGCGTCAGCTGCGTCTCCTGGTAGAGACACTTCAGGATCTGAGATCGAGGCTTACACTACGAGGACTCACGAGTTGGCGACACTTTGCCCTGGCATGATCGATCTGCCGATCAAACAAATTGAGCGTTATCTGCGTGGCTTGGTTCCAGAGATACAAAGTATGGCGACTGCTGCGAACCTCCCTACTATTTAGTAGGTTATTCTATTGGCTCACAAGCTTACTGACCAAGCGGTGGAGCAGGGAAAGCTACCCAAATAGGGCGTTGTGGCAAGCGTGCCTGACAATAAACGCAAGTGGGACAACTCTGGCAACAAGGGATCTTCATCAAACAACCAACCTCAGCAGCCTCAGTAGCAACAACACATAGAACAACATCAACCTCACCGGAAACAAAGGAGGTTTGATAACAATCGTAGTTTCAATCAGTCATCTTCTTCATCTTAGGGACAAGGTGGATACGTGGGGAAGTATCCCAAATGTAGTCGATGCAACTACCACCACATAGGCAGGTGTGACAATTTTCGATGCCATTGTTGTGGTAAGGCTGGACACGCGGCAAAGGATTGCCGTGGTGAGTTGATGAAGAAGCCTCAACAATCCCAAGAAACACCAAAAGGTTGCTTAGAATATGGAAAGGAAGGACACTATAAGAGGAATTATCCTCAGTTGAAGAAGAACGGGAATGGTGCAGGAAACGGTGGAAACAACAAAAACAACAATAATGGCAATGGTGACAATAACGGTGGAAACAACGGTGGAGATAAAGGGAGAGCCTTCGTCATGGGTTCAGTTGAGGCTCTAAACGACCATACTACTGTTACTGTGTATTGTTTTACACTGGAGCCGATAGAAAGTTTTATCTCTACTAAGTTTAATAGCCTCTTAAGTGATATGCCTTCTCCGTTGGAATCTAAATATATGGTAGAATTAGCTGATGGTAAGCAAATTCACGATACACACATCCTTAAGGGTTATGAGATAGAACTTGCTGGTCATACTTTTGACATCGACCTCATGCCTGTTACGCTTGGGAGTTTCGATGTGGTCGTGGGCATGGATTGGCTTTCTGAGAAGCAGGCGGAAGTCATTTGCCACGAGAAGGTTATCCGCATTCCTCTCCTGGACGGGGAAATTCTCTCAGTTAAGGGCGAGAAAGGTGGTGCTGTGATAGGCATCATATCCCTTACGAAAGCACAGAAGTTGTTACGCAAGGGTCGATTAGCCATATTAGCCCTTGTAACTGACAAGCAACCGAAGGAAAAGAAGATAGAGAATATTCTGGTAGTTCGTGACTTTCCGGAGGTGTTTCCAGAGGATCTGCCTGGACTACCCCCTCATCGTCAAGTTGAGTTCCAGATTGATTTGACTCTCGGAGCCGCTCCGATAGCGAGAGCACCTTACCGGTTAGCTCCGAATGAACTATAGGAACTATCTGCTTAACTGCAAGAGGTGTTGGATAAAGGGTTTATCTGACCGAGCTCATCCCCTTGGGGAGCACTTGTTCTCTTTGTTAAGAAAAAGGATGGCACATTTCGAATGTGTATCGACTACAGAGAGCTGAACAAATTTACAGTCAAAAATCGATATCCCTTACCTCGTATAGATGATTTGTTTGATCAACTACAAGGGTCAAGCTACTACTCTATGATTGATTTGAGGTTTGGTTATCATCAACTGAGAGTTCGAGAGGAAGACATCTTGAAGACAGCATTCTGCACACGTTATGGTTATTATGAGTTCTTGGTCATGCCATTTGGGTTGACAAATGCACCAGCAGTATTCATGGATCCCATGAATCGTGTGTGCAAACCCTATCTCGATCAGTTTGTTATCGTGTTTATTGATGACATATTGATCTATTCGAGGACCAAGGAAGAACATGAAGAGCACCTACGTCTAATCTTGGAATTACTTAAAAAGGAACAACTGTACGCCAAGTTTTCCAAGTGTGATTTCTGGATACGTGAAGTACAATTTTTGGGTCATATTGTTAACGAGAAAGGAATACATGTTGATCCTGCAAAGATTGAAGCGATAAAGAATTGGTCGGTTCCCAAGACGCCTAGTGAGATACGACAGTTTCTTGGACTGGCAGGATATTATCGATGATTCATTGAGGGATTCTCTAAGATCGCTCACTCTCTCACAGCCTTGACTCACAAAGGAACAATGTATAAATGGGGTGACAGTCAAGAGTCTGCTTTTCAGTTGTTAAAGCAGAAACTGTGTAGCACACCAATATTGGTATTACCGGAGGGAAGTGATGACTTCGAGGTTTATTGTGATGCTTCTATCCAAGGACTTGGTTGTGTCTTGATGCAACATGATAAAGTGATAGCCTATGCTTTGATACAACTAAAAGTACACGAGAAGAACTACACCACTCATGACTTGGAGCTGTGTGCGGTAGTTTTCGCCTTGAAGATCTGGAGACATTACTTGTACGGTATCAAGTGCACTATCTACACCAATCACAAGAGTCTTCAGCATATCTTTGAGCAAAAGGAGTTGAACATGAGGCAAAGATGTTGGGTGGAATTGTTGAATGATTATGATTGCGTTATCAAATATCACCCAAGAAAGGCAAATGTAGTTGCAGACGTGTTGAGTAGAAAGAAGACTGCTAAACCTCGATGAGTGCGAGCTTTACAGCTTACGATTAGCACTCACTTGCCTGAACAAATCCGAGAAGCTCAGACAGAACCTTGAAAACAGAAAACATTGGGTCTGAATCTTTACGGGGAATGGACGAACAGTTTGTAGTGAAAGCGGATGGAATTCGTTATTTCATGGACAGACTTTGGGTACCTTTGTATGGAAACCTAAAGGACTTGGTTATGAGTGAGGCTCACATGTCTAAGTACTCTATACATCCTGGTTCAGACAAAATGTATCATGACCTAAAGTCGCACTATTGGTGGCCTAATATTAAAGGAGACGTAGCTACGTATGTCGGCAAGTGCCTAACCTGTTTGAAAGTTAAAGTGGAATATCAGAAGCCATCTGGGTTACTACAACAACCTGAGATTTCTATGTGGAAGTGGGAACAGATTTCTATGGACTTCATTACCAAATTACCCCGAACTCCAACTGGTTGTGACACGATATTGGTGATCGTGGATCGATTAACTAAATCCGCTTATTTCTTGGCAATCAAGGAGACGGATAAAATGGATAAATTAACTCGAATTTATCTGAAGGAGATAGTCTTGAGACATGGTGTACCGGTGTCCATTATTTTTGATCGCGATGCTCGTTTTACATCGCACTTCTGGCAGTCATTACAGAAATCTCTGGGTACTTGTCTAGATATGAGTACCGCTTATCATCCGCAAATAGATGGGCAAAGCGAACGTACTATTCAGACATTGAGGACATGCTACGTGCTTGTGTGATTGATTTCGGGAATAACTGGGATGTTCACCTACCATTGGTGGAATTTTCTTGCAACAATAGTTATCACACCAGCATCAAGGAAGCACCATTTGAGGCGTTGTATGGGCGAAAGTGTAGATCACCAGTTTGTTGGGCGGAAATTGGTGATAGTCAGCTAACAGACCCCGAGTTGGTGCAAGAGACTACTGAGAAGATCGTACAAATAAGGAACCGTATGGCTGCAGCGCGAGACCGACAAAAGAGCCATGCAGACAAGCGACGGAAACCTTTGGAGTTTCAGGTCGGCGACAAACTTTTACTGAAAGTCTCACCGTGCAAAGGTGTGATTCAATTCGGCAGAAGAGGCAAGCTTAATCCGAGATACGTTGGACCATTTGAGATTCTTGAAAGAATAGGTCCAGTGGCGTATCGATTAGACCTACCTGACTCACTGAGTGGAATTCATACTGTATTTCATGTCTCAAATTTGAAAAAGTGTTTATCAGACGAGACGATGGTTGTACCCCTGGAGGAAGTGCAAGTAGATGAACAACTACGGTTCATTGAAGAACCAGTTGAGGTGATGGACCGAGAGGTCAAAACTCTTAAGCAAAGCAAGATACCCATAGTCAAAGTTTGTTGGAACTCAGAACGTGGACCGGAGTTCACGTGAGAATGTGAGGATCAGATGAAGCTCAAGTATCCTCATTTGTTCGAAACAACGATGCCAGCCGGCGAAGGTATTGATTAAATTTCGTGACGAAATTTCTTTCAACATGGGGATGATGTGACAACCCACCCGAAACTCACTCGATTTCTTTGTGCCAATGTAGTAGACCAGTGATGTAACTCAACCATGTAACGCAATTTTCGGGATGAAAATTCTTTCAACATGGGGATAATGTGATATCCGGTAATTTTTCGTTACCAAGCTCCGTTAGTTCTGTTAAGTCTCGCATACACGCGTCGTGAGAACACACTAGTTGTCGTTGAACGTTGGTGATTTAATAATAATTAACAATGATTATCAGATAATAATTTAACTAATAATGTTGATTATTAAGTTGTACTTATGTGGTTTATAGATTTTAAATATTAATTGTGAATTTTATCTTACAACGTGGCAACGTGTTATATTTATGTCATGTGTTTTGTAGCTAGTGAAAATTATGCATGATTATTATTGTTAGTTTATAATACTTGATGTTTAGTAGTTAAAACCTTTTAAAGAGTGTTAAAAGATTAGTTTTATAAAATATAAACAATGGGGGTTAAGTGTAATTACCTTAAACTAAAACTTAACAAAATTAAACCCAACCCTAAACCCTCCCCACCCTTTCGGCCGCAACCATCACCATACACACACACACATTTCGATTTCAAACCAAGAACAACACGCAAGCTTTGATTTTGGTCGAGTTCAAGGATTACAACACGTTAACAACATCAATTCTTAGCCATTGCGCGATTAAAGGTTAGATTTATGAGTTTTCATGTTTTTAGTGAGTATGGTCCGAAACCCTAGTCGAATTTGTGTTGAATGCGAAATTGTTGCTATTGGATGATTGTATGATGTTAGTTAGATTGTATTGATATTAGTTTACGTGGATTATACAAGAAATTCGTGGTTTAGATGCGTTGTTCATACCTTACTAATAATAGTAACTTTTGTGCATGAACTTGATGAATTGATGATGGATTGATGATGTTATGATGTTAATGTTGTTGTATGAATGTTGGATTATGATAATTATACAAGAAATCCATGAATTAATCATGTAGTTCATACCTTGCTATAAGTAGAAACTTTTGAATATGAGATTTGTGAATTATGGTGATTTGATGAATGTGATCATGTCTAGATGATAGCATGGACTTGATTAGGCATGATGTTGATGAATTCATGAATGAATTGGGTTCTAAGTTGATTTTGGGATATTACTTTCCCAAAAGGGAAACTTTATTTAGTTAGATCATTGGATATTGTGAATTGAGCATGTCTATGATGTTAGGATCATGTTAGAATGTTTGTTAATGATATCTAAGGTGGTAGATTATGTTGTTTGGGTGTATGAATGCTTGATGCACAACTTTGGAAATTTAGACTCTTATGGAATATACATGATAATGGATGAGGTATGATGAGCTTTATAACACTTAATGGTTTGTAATGTGGCATACGTGAATAACTTGTGTGATAACTATGTATGATGGATTATTGGTTGTTATATTGATCAAACAAGAATTTAACTTGACATGTCACCAATGGGTCAAACGGGTCAACTTGGTCAAATGAGTCTTGTTTTCCAAAACCTTGAGTCAATGTGTTTATTGAGCACTTAAGGTTGCTAAAGATTCTGTGTACACATACTTATGTACTTGCGTGTTCTAGGTAACCTCTAAAGGTTGTCTTTCCGCTCACTGTTAGCTTTTATTATCGTTCGTTTGCGTACGAGGTGAGTTCAATGCCTCACTTTTACTTACTTCTCTTTTTGGGGGAGAAAGCATACTTGTTTTAAAACGCTTTACTGATATAACATGTGTTTGGTAAGACATAGTGGGTTATACCATAGAAAGTCCTCATACTTTCAGATCGTTAATTAAGGAATCTAGTGGGAAATATTGGGTAGTACTACTGTGTCTGACAAGCCCCAACTGGGTGACCGGAAGTCAACGGGTGCAATATTGTCATAAACGACTAACAGCGTCACGACCTGGTATGTCATGGCGGGAGGCAAACAGACAAACATAGTCAGCTTCGATCGTAAAATCACTATTGTTCTTAATCAATGAAATTAGACTAGCTATCTATTTCAATGCACTTGTTTATATATTTTTACTAACGCTACTTCTTAAGAATGATTACAAACTCTTGAACTCACCAACCATCGTGTTAACACTTTTAATATGCTTTTCTCAGGTCGTTTCTAGCAGCTGCCCTTAGGAGCACGCACGTGTCAAGCATGCTTTGTTCAAAGATTGTTTACTTTTAATTTAGCATTTACTTACGTATTTTGGTTTGGACGCGTGTTTTACGCAGTTTACTTTTAGTACCTTGTGTTTGGGTTATTTACAAAACGCTTCTGCAAATATTTTAAAGTTTTAAACTCTGATTTGTTTAAATGTTGTATATAGAGTCGTTCTGAGTAACTAATGACTGAGATCCTGTTTTCTTCACACGCCTCGCGGTAAAACCCCGCACGTGGAATTTGAGGGTGTGACACAAACAAACACACACGAGCACACATACATAATCTGGCACATGCAAACAAACATATATAAACATAAAGATACAACAAACATTCATACATACACTCATATGTACCTACATACCTACCTACCTATGTACATATCTACATACATACATAAATGCATACCTACGTACATACATAACAACATATATAAATACCTACACATGTACATACATACATACCTCACACACACACACACACATAAACACACACACAATATATACACACACACACACACACATAGGGGTGGGTTCAAATGTTAACTCTTTATTATTACGATAACCATGTTAACTCTTAAAGATCAATCAAAATAATTATTTTATTTGTTAGAATAACATCATTTCATGTATATAAAAATATGTTATTTTATGTATATGTGTAAATTCTTAAGCATAAAAAGTTTACACTAGTGTAAATTACACTTACATATGTAAATATTTACGATATGTAAATGTAACTTACACTAGTGTACACTTTTTTACGCTTATGAATTTACACATATAAGTAAAAGAACATAATTTTGTATATTGTAAGGATCAACAATTTACAATAAGATCGATCTCGTGATGCGGAATGTAATCATCACGGAATATAAGATTGAACATGAAAAGGATGAACACAAGTGTAAATAAACTTCAAACTCTTTGAAAGATAGAAATTACATGCGAAATCAGGAATTAACAAAATCTCTCTAAGTTACATTACAAAACAACTATTTATACTAAACTAGAATTTCTCAGGTAGTTCTCGCTCGAGATGCAACTTGAGCAAATCCATAGGGTCGATGATACGGTAGTCTTTGTCAACACAATGGATCAATGCATAACCCGTCTCCTTTTCACAACTCCACCACATTTTCTTTGACAGGCTATTAACTAGAACAGAAGCATGTATCTTAGATGTTTACAGACCCTTATCTTTATTGGCGTGTTAGTATTTGGATCTATACGCGTCTCATCTTCTATCATTTTAGATTTGGCTGTTTAAAATCTTTAAAGTTTGCCTTACTTTGTATCCAATTCATATTTCTTATCCAGTTCCCTTTGCCAGAGTTACTTGGATTAATAAATGGAACACGACCCATAGCATATATGCTCATCCTTATAATACTCTATAACTCCACCCCTTCTCTTTATCAGATACATCTTCTTTTCAGCATCGTAAGCCCAACAAATAATAGGTTTTGAGTTTCCATACCTTGTAAAAGGTTTGTAATGTCTCAATGTATGTACATAAGCTGGCGAAGGAGGAGCGGCTGCTGTAAGATCTCCAACCAGCACTCTGACCAGTTAAATTAGTTGTCTTGTCAGTCATTTCTTGAACACAATCTCTCCTTCTTCAATCAAAATATCTGAGCCTAAGTCCTTAAAACTATTCCAAAACATGTCTGTGTAGTCTATGGTTTCCTTCATATCATCAAACAGACCAAAGTCCTCATCCGATTTCTATGCAATAATCTTTTGCTAGAATGTGTAAAATTCTCTCTCCTAAGCTTCTTCAGTAGCTGGATCTAAGGGTGTATAGTCAACAGTATCATCAGGAGTTGGTTCGGAGACATTAGTAGACCCCAATTATCTAGAAGGACCAGCAGCTAAGCCCATATCATTGCCCTGATCATTATCATCATCATCTTTCTTATCATCTTTTCCATCTTTCTCATCATCATCACCATTATCTCCATCATCATCATCATCATCATCATCAAGATTATCTTCTTCATCACAACTAAAATCTACCATCTCTAAGTCATCATCATCATTAGTAGGCTCAGGGATTGGTAAAACATGCTCAGGCTCTAAAACGCCTTTCCAATATAAACTACAGGTTGATCCTAAGTAACCGTAGTATAAACAGTGGTAGATGGATCTCGATCAACAATAGCAGTCTCTGTTGTCCTTTCTATAGCAATAGGATCAACATTATGCTCTGTAGTACTAGCAGGATCTTGAGCAGTTTCAGGATCAGCAGAATGCTGTTTGCTTGACTCTCCAACTTTTGTGATTCGTTGTTATGTAAACAAAAAAGGAACACGAGAACTGAGGTCTCTGATGTTTTGCTCCAAAATCTGAACATATCTGAATATGAATTGTTGCTGATGTTCAAGATTCTTGATCCGCTCATCCTTCTCAAACATTTACCTATGCAAATCATCAATAATCTGAGTTTTCTCCAACATCTCCTTCTCTAAGGTACTGACTCTCTGCTCAAGTGATACTCATGTAGGTGAATCAGTAGAAGTCTCGGCTTGCTGCCTTGGCTCTGGAGTAGTATTAATGAAGTCATCCATCCCAAACATCTCATTAGGGCCTTGATCCCTAGCTGGAGTACTTAATATATCATTAGCAGTGGGCATGGCAAATGATGTTACAGTGGTTGACTCTGTTACAATCACTGGTGTCTCTATAGTTATAGCCTCACTAGCTATGACAAGAGTCTCTAACACAGGCACATCATCATTAGTCGACATAGTGGTCATCGGGGTCTAACGCTTTCGTAAAACACCTCGTCCTCTACTCCTCCCACGTGGACTATCAGTACTTTTTCTCACCATCATCTTTTTCCTTCTCTGATTAAAGGAGAATCTTCAGGTACAAAGTCAGCATCACGTTCCTCAGCAGTGCATTTAGTAGGAGTTTCTTGCACTCTGAGATGTTCTTGAAGTACATAAGAGGCTTTCCCTATCTGATCACTATCAGATTCACTACCCGAACTGAACCATGAATCAATATTATCATCAACTGACATGCCAGCTGGTTGAGAGCTTCTTGGGACATCATCAGAAACTCTGGTAGATGGATCAGCTTGTTCAGTTTGAGGGGCCACATCTTCAGGTTGTTGTGCTTCTCCTTGATAACACTCAACAAATCTGCCAAGTTTGGCAAAGTATGAACCATCCTAAGCATTTCCACTTGCTCCAAAAAGATAAGTGAAAATATCTTTCTTCATTATCATGACAACATAAGTGGAAGAATCAGATATAGCTTACTCAGGATGAGCAACATTCATAATCAGCTATATGAATCCGGGGTACATAATAAACTTCTTCCCCACAGAGGCTATGACATTCTTCTGCATCTCTGAGAAAATGGCTTTAGATATGTTGTATGGAAGATTATCTACAAGTGATATCAGCTGGGATCCGAATACATCACTAAGGCTATCCATTCCAGCCTTTAAGTTTCTAAGACAATGAATCACCACATGAAATAAGTACTTCCAAAATAGAGGTAAGTACTTCTTCTCTAATGAAGGATATCAGTGATCATATCCCATTCTCTTTAAGCAATCCCTAACCATGTCATCATCAATCTTGACTTGCACATTTGGTCGATCTTCTAATAGTAGAACACTATTGATCACCTTAGCAGTGATAACAATCCTCTTTCCCTTAACTGTTGCAGATATACACGACTCTCCTTGATCATCTCTCTCATTAGCAGTCGTTTGCCAGAACTGGTCAATAACATCAGTATATATGGTGGAATTAGATATGATAGCATGATGAGTACGTGATGTCTTGAGGCCCTCGATCTAAATAAAGCTTTATCCTCAGGTACATCTTCGAGAAATGCAACAACATTATGGTTTTTGTTGAAATCCATTGGTCTTGCCATATGAAACATTAGACAAACTTGTATAAGTACACAATAAAAATTTTCAGACTTAGAAAATTTTTTGAAAAATTAAAACTTCTTGCGCGAAAACTCTAGTATTCGCATGAAATTGAATTTTGACAAAAGTCAACTTTTCGCACAACTGGTCCAAGTTTACAAGCGACAAGTTCTGTGCGAATTTCAAATGTTTTCACGTCTGTTCATTTTCTGAAATTTTTCGCCTGCGACAAGTTCTGTGTTTTTCAGAATTTTCAAATTAGACATTTTCAGGGTGTTTCAATAGTTAAAACATGTTCATTAGATGTTGATTAAGTCATTATTAAGGTTTCAAATGGTTAATTTTGTTCAATTTTAAGTCTATTTGTTCAAGAACAAACAGCCATGAATCAAACACTTATAAAATCAATCAATAAACCAGAAATCTACCTTATCAATCACTATAGTAACAGTAGGCGACCACAATGAACAACAATATCAAGTTTAAAAACGTTTGAACACTTAGAATTTTCAGAGAGTGAAAGTCAGAAAGTTCTCGTGCAAATGAAAGACTTATCTCACAACTGTTCGATTTGTAAACATTTGACTTCTTCGCGCGAGAAGTCAGAACTTTCGCACACTCAAACTTTTTGCTCAATTTGAACTTCTTGCACACTCAGATTTTTCGTTCAATTTGAACTTCTCGCACGTGAGAAGTTCAATTCCATTTGAACTTCTAATTTTTTTTTCAACTTTTAAAATTTATTTATGTTGTTTAAACCAATTGATTTGTTATGAGTAAAAACATATTTAACTAAGTGTTTACAATTATCCAAGAACCCTTAATTTAATTTTTTTTTGTAAAATTTTTGTAGAACAAAAACAAAGTGTAATAAAAACAAAAACAAGTTGACACACAAATTTAGACTTGCAATATTTTTGAAAAATTTCAAGTATAGGATAATATTTCTTATGAAATCGATCATCAACATCATCCAACTTTATTTAAAATAAGACCAGTTATGTTGATTGTCAATGTGTTGTGTCCATATTAATGTTAGGCTTCAATTTTTACTTGGTCACATATTCTGTGATAGTTATCATGTTTAGATTGATTTGTATGAAATCTATGAATCTCTAAATCAAAAATCCTATAGAACTCTTATCCAACTTCAAAATACTTTTGAGATTTCAAATTACCCCAACTTGACTTAAACCTTTTACCTCTGATCAACCTTTTTCAGAATTATTTTCCCTACTAATATCTATTTAGAATATAACTAGCCTGAGAAACATTTCTGAACACATAATATTACAATTTTAGGACTTATTAACTGCCAGCTGGACTTATGTTTTGCCCTCTCAAAACATTTAGGACTTACTTGCCAAGTCGGACTTAGATGTCCATCTTTTGATTTTTCCTCTTGTGTCAGAACATATTCTCAAAAAGAAAAATATTTATCATATAGTATGTATGTCTATGACATATCTTTTATTATTATGCTCATTGACATCTTTTATTCCTATACGACCTTTTGGCATTTTTTTGCTCTTTTTGTTTATGTTTATTTTCCCTTTTTGTCTTTGCTTTTCATATCTTTTTCTACTTTTGATATTTATATATATATATTTCATATTTCTTCTGAAAGACACTGAATCAGACAGTAACTGGCTGGCTTGAGTATGACTAGACTTTAACTCTCAGTCTATTTTAGCTTGAAATCAGTGTTACCACAAAACATTGATGAGTAATCCACTTTATTAATTAAGAATTTACTTTCAGTGTATCATAGATCATAGTGCTTTTCAGTCTTAAAAGTCAAGTCTATCAACATATCAAACATAATCCAAGTCAGTTTCTTTTAAGCCTTAGAATATAATGTATCAAAATCAAGAAATGTACTATCATTTTCTATAAATCCTTTTGAAAATTTTAATTTTCTCAGTGTGTAAAAAAAGTATTTTTGTAAATTTTATTTTACTCCCCCTAAGAACAAAATCTTTTTCGAATCATTTTCAAATTCCCCCCCCTAAAATTGTGATTATCTTCAAAGAAAATAACAATTTTAACTGAAGTGAATAGAAAATAATATTTTGATAGGGTTTATGGATAATCGTTAACCAAAGTTAATAATTCCTAGAGATTGGACTAAAAAAATTAAATCGGGAATGATGAAACGCCTTAGTAAACGGATCAGCAATGTTGTCATCTGATGAGACTGATTCCAGATGAATAAGTTTTCGATCAAAATAGTCACGAATAAAGTGCATGCAGATATCGATGTGTTTTGTTTTTGAATGATGGATCGAATTCTTCACTATGTTTAACACTACAGTGTTGTCACACCAAATCTTAGTGTTATAGATATTAAGACCATAATCAAGAAGTTATTGCTAATCCAAACAATCTGAGAACAACAACATGATGCAGCTACATATTCAGCCTCTACAGTAGGTGTGGATACTGTCTGCTGCTTCTTACATTGCCAAAAAATCAATCTGTTTCCTAGAAATTGACAGCCATCAGTTGTGGATTTCCTATCCAAATTACATCCTGCATAATAATCAGAATTTTTAGGATACCAAAGGCCGAGTGTTGGTTGACCCTTGAGGTATTTGAAAATCCGCTTGATAACTTTCATGTGAGATTCCTTCGGATTGCTTTGATAATGTGCATACTGACAAACAGAAAACATGATGTCTGGCCTGCTAGTAGTGAGACACATCAGAGATCCAATCATTGATCGATACAAATGTTGAACAATGTCTTCATTCGTGCGATCAGGAGTTAAAGTTGGACAAGAATCCATTAGAGTGGGAGCAATCTTGGAGTCCTAAAATTTGTATTTGTCCAGGATACTATGAACATAGTTTTCTTGATGTATCAGTATACCCTTATCATCTTGTTTGACTTGGATACTCAAGAAAAATAACATTTCCCCAAGAGAACTCATCTCAAATTTCTTTTTCATCATAGCTTTAAATTCCTTGCACAAATCATCATTGGTAGATCCAAATATAATGTCATCGACATATACTTGAACAAGAATGAGATTATCACCAGTCTTTTCATACAAATAAAGTTTGATCAATAGCACCCTGTGTATAACCATTTGCAAGCAAATGTTCAGTGAGGGTGGCATACCAAGCTCGAGGTGCTTGATGTAAGCCATAGATTGCTTTGTCTAACTTATATACATAATCTGGATGATCTAGATCTTCAAAACCAGGTGGTTGACAAACATAGGTTTCTTCTTTCATCTCGCCATACAAGAATGCAGTTTTAACATCCATTTGATACACAGTGAAATTATATATATGAAGCATATGCCAGAAAAAATCATATAGCTTCTAGTCTTGCAACTGGAGCATATACTTCTTCATAATCATGTCTTTCAACCTAATAGAATCTTTGAACAACAAGTTTGGCCTTGTTGCGAACAATCACATTTTTTGAATCTGTTTTGTTTTTGAATATCCATTTTGTACCAATCGGCAACTTACCCTTTGGAAGTTCATATAGATGCCACACATTAAGCTTCTTGAATTGCATCAGTTCATCTTGTATAGCCTCAACCCAACGTTTTTCCTTTAATGCCATAACAATGTTCTTTTGCACAATTTGACAAAATGAAGCATGAATACAAACATGTATTTATAGCACCAGATTGACTTCGAGTTTGGACACCATGTGATAACAAACCAATGATTGCTTCAATTGGATGGTCCTTATGAATTTGCAGCTGAGAAATTGTATCTTCAGAAATAACTTCGTCTAAATTAGACATATGACCCACTAGTTCTTCAACATTGACTCCTCCTTCTGGTTGATACATAATATCTTCCTCTTGATGAATATCATTATCAATAGATGAATCTTTAAATGGAACTTGAATGGTATTAATTGGATCATCTTGAGTAGAAGAATATTTTTTATCAGAAGCCTATGGAGCTTGTTCAACAATTGGATCAGAATGAGGCATTGCAGACTCAGAAACATATTGTGAAATAATTGAAACAGTTAAAGAAGAGGGTATGTCTGAAGATCTTCCTATAGCTGAAGATGACATAGTGCTAACATCAATAGTAAAAATTTCTTGAATTGATGATGACAAAGGTGGATTAGCTGTAGAAACTAAAGAAGAGCGATTAAAAGTTTCAAATAATAAAGCATAATTGTATGCCCATGAAGGTGCAGAAACTGCATCTGTTTTGTTAGATTCATGCCAATCGATATCAAATGACTTAATTATTTGTTTAGATCTTTTATTATAAACCTAGTATGCAACTTTGTTCGCTGAATATCTAACAAAATAACATTCATCAGCTTTTTCATCAAATTTTGATTTAGAATCAGATGTGTTTAACAAAGTACAACAACAGCCAAATGTTTTAAAATATTTGACTTTGGATTTATGTTTGAAAAATATTTCATAAGAAGTCATATTTTGTTGTTTGTTAATTAGCACACGATTCCGAAGATAACAGGCAGTGTTAACAGCTTCAGCTCAAAAGAATGACGGTAATTTGGTTGCTGATAACATTGTTCTAGCAGCTTCAATTAAAGTTCTGTTTCGTCTTTTAGCAACTCCATTTTGTTATGGAGTTCCTATAGAACTGAATTGTCTAGCTATCCCCTTGGTATTACAAAATTCATTCAGAGTATGATTGCAAAATTCTGTTCCATTATTAGTTTGAATGCACTTGATAGTTTTGTCTGTCTGATTCTCCACTAGAGTCATGAACCTTATGAGCAAATGAGGTGTCTCATCTTTGGTTTCTAAAAATAAAACCCATGTAAATCTGGAGAAATCATCGGTAATAACCAAGCAATATACACGACGTCCTAAACTCAAAACACTAACTGGACCAAACAAATCCATTTGTAACAGTTGAAGGATAGACTTAATTTTGGTATGAGCAACTGGTTTATTAGGAAATTTATGTTTTTGCCTTTTGAACATGACAGACAATATTTAGTAAGTTGAAATTCTTTCAAAGGTAGGCCTATAACATAATTTTCTCTAACCAATTTGTTTTATATTTTTGATGTTACATGTCCAAAACGACGATGCCATAACATTGAATCACTTTTTGAGGCTTTAGATAACAAACCAGAGCAGTTACAAGTGAATGTGAACCATTCATGTTAAGTAAGTATGTGTCTTTGTCTCTCGGTGTTTTTAATAAAATCCATTCATCAGGAATTACAAATCCAGGGTTTAGAATGAGACATTCTTTATAAGTGAAATGTGTTGAATATCTTTTGTCACAAATTTGAGAGATGCTTAACAAGTTATGTTTAAGTTCCTCAAAAAAATTGACATCTTCAAAACTTAACACACCATTAGTCACTGTACCTTTCTTTGTAATCTTACAACCTTTATCTTTTGCAAATATAACATATCCTTTGTTGTAAGGTTGAATGTTGTTTAACAGAGATACATTACCAGTCATATGCCATGAACAACCACTGTTAACATGCCAAACACTGTTGCTAACTTGTCTTGGTTGTTCATGCACATATGAATAAGTTTATTCATGTTTAGGAACCTAAGCCATGGTTGACTTGAGCACTTTGTTTTCATCCAAATATGATACAGACTTTAATATCATATCTCTTTTATCATTCAAAACATAATTTTCAACAATATCAAGCTCAGATTGTGTTTTTATTTTTCACTTTTGAATTGGTTTGATCAGATGTAAAACCTTTTTCCCTAAAGTGGTATGAATTGGAGTAGAATTCCTATCATCAACAAGTATAGATTTCTTGTTTGAAATTTATTTATTCAAATCTGCTTTGATTTGATCATTTCTTTTATCAACAAAAGAATTTGACTGATTAGTATTCCTTTTGAATTTGACATTCAAGAAAAATTGTTTTTTATTATTGGAAATTGAGTTGTGAAATCTTTGTTTGCTTGACAGTGAATGTTGTTGATGGCAATTTCTAGCTTTATGATTTGGCTTGCTACATACATAACAACACATTTTATGATATTTATTTGATACTCGTGTATTTCTCATAATTTGTTTATGATAACTTCCACAGTCATCATAGAGTCTGGCTTTAGTATTTCTTTGACCTCATGATTCTTTAACAGTCTCTATTTTCTCTCTTTCATTAAGGATTGTTCTAGATGATTTCTGAAGAATTGAGGTATCTTTTCTAACTTTTTGATTCATATCTGAAGCCGACGAGGCATGAACTGTAGCTTTAACCTTTTAAATTGTAGGAACTGGAATGAGACCAATGTCTTTGATACCTGATCTACAAACATCTTGTTTTACAGAATTAGTAGTAATAAGAGACTTATTCTTAAAGAAACTGTTATTTGTTTCTTTAAGGATATGATCTTTCTTATCGATGTTGGCTTTTGAAACAAATCTGTTCTTAAAATTAGTTTTCAAGTCAGATACTGATATTGTGACTCATTTTATTTCATTGTCCTTAATATCTATTTTTGATTTTAGTTTCTTTTTTTTATTGGACATTTTTGAGCAAACATTTGTTGAAATAAAAACATCTGAATTTTCATTGATAACTGATGACGAATTACATGTGGATTTTTCATTACAATTTTTATTTTCCATAAAATCTATTTCATCATCACTTTCCCATTCTTCAATCAACCCTTCTTGCTTCACACTTTCTACAAAAGAATTGTCATGATTAGTTTTAATTTTAGTTTTTATGACAAGGTCAACATTCAGTGAAACATTGACTGGAGGTATTAGGTCTGACTTTGGTTAAAAACCTAATCCATAGGTCTCTTCATCTGGAGTGATAATTGATGAAGGCAAACATATATAATCATGATTAATAGGTGGTGCAATATTAGAATATCCAACACCACCTTTTCCACCATTAATTTTCTAAGTCATTTGAGACTTGATTATTCCTTCAACTATGTTTGAGGACAGCTCAAATTTTTCAACAAGTAATTTTGCAGATAAGAGTTCACTATTTAGTTTATTTATTTCTAAAGATAGTTCATTGTTAAGTGTTGTCAAATATTTTATGTTACAATCTTTATCATGAAGATTAAATTTTGATTGATAAATCTATTTGTTTAATCCTTCTATCTTTTCTTTAAAAAATTTCTCATCAGTTTTATATTTACGAGCTTGATATTAAAGTTTTTCAACTTCTAAAATCAAGCGTTCCTTGTGAACTTTGTATCTTTGAACCTTTTCGATACATGTATTTGAATAAAGATTAGTATTTACCTCTTGAGTCTCTTCTTTCTTGTTCTTCTCTTCAGATATGACATTTACCATGAAAGCTTTCAGTACCTTCTTTTCTTCTTCTTTGGGTGCCGGAGTAATCTCAATAGCATTGACAGAGTCTTCACAAGCAGTTGCTTGAGTTTTCTCAACAACATTCATAGTCTCTTTATCTTTAGCTGGAGTAAACTTAACAACTTCTTCTTCAACTTCTTTCTTTCCTTCTATAGTCACCTTTAAATGAGCTAGCGTAATCTCAACAAATTCTTCCTTTAGCACTTATTCAACATTCTCATAGACTTTTTAAAAAAAATTCCCTTTATCAATTCATCAGATACATACTCATCAAGTATATTTTCTTCAACATGGTCTTCAGCAGTGTGAATTTCAGCCAACAAAGAAGTAGACAGTTTGATATCTAGAATCTCCATCTGATCTGACCAATCGTATTCTTCATTTGTCTGAGAAACCAGGGATTTTGTTGTTTGATGTGCTTGCTTTATCCCCTTTAGATTCAACCTCCATAGTCACTATCTTCTTCCCACTAGCACTTTGATTAGACTTTCCCTTAGTACATTCTCTTGCAAAGTGACTAGGTTTTTCATAGTTATAACATCTCAAACTTGACTTATCAAACTCAATCTTGCTCGAGTTGTTTAGACCAAACATATTTCTTCCTGTTCTTCCTGCAAAATTTTTAGTACGATACACCACTATAGCTGTTTATGAACTTAGATGTTGGGTGCACTGAGTCTTCCGGCTGTGAAAGCTTCATAGCTGTTTATGAAATTGGTGAATAGAGCCAGATGCTCTTCAGCTATTTGAATGGTTTGCTTGTTTGGGTGGGAATTTACAACAAATGCTTGTTGTGTGGGTTGAGTGAATTGACTTTATGGATGGGTTTGAGGCTAAGATTGAGATTGCATTGGTGTTAATGAATTTTGATGAGAAGCTTGGAACTAAGACATGGGTGGATCCTCGACCTTTGGATTAACAGAATTGGTTGCCTGTTGACATAACTGGGAATAGCTGACATAGTAATTTGGATTACTAGCCATTTTTGCATATAATGCAAATGCTTCAGCTCCTATAGTGTTGATGTAATTAGCAGCTCTTTGCTTGTCATCCATTTCATATGACTTGATGGTTGGATAAGATCATTGAGAGATAAGGTGAACAAATCCTTGGTTCTCTTGATGGTAGTGCAGTTGTTGTTCCAACTATAAGGTAATGAGTTTAATAGCTTCTTGTTCACAGCAATATTCTCCAAGGTAATACCAACACTTTTCAACTTTGTTATCTGCTTAACAAATCTTGACATTTGAGCCTCCAATGTTTCACCAAGTACGTGGTTAAACATATTAAACTCTTGATTCAACATATCCTTTCGGCTTTCCCTCATATCTTTATTTCCCATTATTTGCTCCTCCATCGCATCCCATAAGTATTTATCTTTTCTGAAATCCTTGAACTTTTAAGCAATCTCAGTAGTTAAGTGCCATAGTGATGGCAACATATGCTTTGTCATCAAAATCCATTTTCTTTATGTCTTCCTCATCCCAAAGGTGTTTCGGTTTTGGTGCTAACTCTCCCTTCTAATAGTTATACACAAGGATATACGAACCTTCTTTGATTGACCGCATCATCCGGGGTTTGGTGTAAATAACATGATTCTCGAAACGGTAAACCCAGCCAAGATAATCTTCTTCGCTGAGAAGTCTAGGGGGTTTTATGATTGTACCAATCTTATTGTCGAGGTTGAAGGTAGCAGTGATGTGCTTAAGGTTAGCCATCTTGAAGATCAAAAATCAAACTTTTCAAAATCTTTCAAACTTGAAGTTTTCGCACGGATAGCAGAGTTATCACGCGAACAAGCACCAAACTTTTCGTGCGGTTAGTTTTTGTAACTGAATTTTGAGAAAAGTGAACTTCTCGCACAAATGGAATCTTTTGTAACAAACTTCTCAACAAACTTTTGTGAATTACAGACTTCTCGCGCGCATATGATCTTTTCGCGTGCGATTAGCAAGTTTTTACCTGTTTCATTTTCAAACCAATTTTGATGATTCCAACTTCAATCTTTCACTAATTTGTTTAAAACTGATTAATTAAGTCTTGAATTAGTGATTTAGGTTCAAATTTTGATCCTAAGTGTCTCTAATTGATTCAAATTAGCTTGTTTAAACACATGAACATCACCGAATCTTCAATTAAAAACATAACAACCTTCAACATCTTTAAAAATGATCAAAACAGTAGAAATTAAGTAAATCTTCAACGAATCCAAATTGTAGCTCAAGAACACTTCAAAAAACACTCTTCAATCTTCAAATCAATTGATCTAGAGCATACCAAGCTCTGATACCAATTGTAAGGATCAACAATTTACAATAATATCGATCTCGTGACGAGAATGAGGAATGTAATCATCACGGAATATAAGATTGAACATGAAAAGGATGAACATAAGTGTAAATAAACTTCAAACTCTATTGCTCTTTGATTTGAAAGATACAAATTACATGCAAAAGAAATTAACAAAAGCTCTCTAAATTACATTATAAAACAAGTATTTATACTAAACTAGAAGTTCTCACGTAGTTCTCGCGCGACTTTCTTGTTCTCGTGCGAGATGCAACTTCTCTCGTGGCAAGTTCAGGTTCTCACACGACTTTGATCTTCATAATATTAATTTGATTTTCCGAGCCTCTAGGTTGAATCTCTACATATATGTGTAATAATATTATTCCAAAAAAGATTAATTATTTTGATTGATTTTGAAGAGTTAATACGGTTATCGTATTAAATAAGGGTTAACATTTGAACCCTCCCCTATATATATACTAACATACAAACATATAAACATACATAAATATCTACATACACACATGCATAACTATATACATACATACATGATTCACATACATACTTACTTAGATATATAATAACATACATACCTCCAAACATTTGTACCCACATAATTACAAACGTACGTACGTTACCTACCTACATACTCATATACGTATCTACCTATCTACCTACGTACATACATACATATGCACATGCATATTTACCTACCTATGCCTTGATACTTACATACCTACATTTGTACATAAGTCAAGACAAGATCTGGACGGATATAGGTCCCAAATACTTTTAGTGTTAAATCTATTCTTCTGGATGAAACACATAAATCAAGATATTTCATAAATTCTGGTGCCACAAAAATGTATCATGACCTACAAGTCAATTATTGATGGTAAAGAATGAAAAATGATATCGTTAAGTTTGTGGAGAAGTGTTCAACATGTCAGCAAGTGAAATTAGAACATTAGAAATTTTATGCAAAGATGCAACCAATAGATATACCTAAATTAAAATAGGAACACATTATAATAGATTTGGTAAAGTAATTACCAAAAACCAAAAGAGATTATGATACGATCAAGTTCATAGTAGATCGTTTCACAAAGATTGCCCATTTCTTACCTTGTCGAGAAATTTATTCCTAAGAATATATGGAATAAATATATATGAATGATGTTGTGGCAAGGCATGGAGTGGTAGTATTTATTGTATCAGATTGTGATATAGGATTTACCTCTAGATTAAGTAGGAAGTTTCAAGATGAGTTGGGTACTTGTTTGTTATTAGTTGACATATCATCTACAAATGGATAGCCAAAGTGAGCGTACAATTCAAACATATGAAGATATGTTGCACGCATGTATTATTGATTTCAAAGTGAATTGGAATAATGACTTTTTCTCTGGAAGAAGTTTCTTACAATATTGATCAATATAAGGCAAGGCTTGTGACAAAGGAGTTTTATCAACATTATGATAGGGATTATGTGACATGTTTAGTCTAGTTCCTAAAGCCGCCACCTTTCAGCTAGTTGTATCTCTAGCTTTATATAGGGATGGCCTTAATGCTAACTTGATGCTATTGATGCCTTTTTTATGTTAATTTAATTATATATGTTTTCATGTAATAGATATCTGGCTATCAAATTTATAGTTTACTAACTATGTTTATAAGCTTTAGAAATCTTTTTATGGGATTAAAAAAGCTCCACGACCCTAGTACATTGAGTTAACCTTATTTTTCCTATAGTTTTGATTCAAAAAGTCCCTCTCCTATGCTTCACTATTTATTTACCGCCTTAGTGATCATATTCCTTACTTCTTGATGCATGTTGATAACATAGTCCTAACTAGCAGTCACCCTAAAGTCATTGAGAACTTTATCTCTACCCTTTCTAATAGATTATCCATCAAGGATCTCATCATGCTACATGACTTGCTTGGTGTCGAGGTGATTCCACACGTCATGCTCTATTGATGCATGTTTCAGTGAGAACATCTTAAAGATCTTGGATATGTAGTGTAGTCTTTTTTCTTTGTCTTTCATTATTACGTTTTTGAGTTGGTAATAGGTTTTGCTAGTTTTGGTTATGCTAAACCTAGGCGTCACATAAAGGTTTCTTGCGACACCTAGCGGGTGCGAAACCTATGGATGGTCCGAACATGTGTTATAAAGGTTTTGGGCCGTTTAGATGGTATATTGGGTTCTCTAGGATGGTCTGAAACCTATGGTTCGCCAAGGATCGTCATTTGTAATGAGAAAACATTAGTGAATTCGAAGTTTTGAAAATCGATAGTGATTCGTTATATGTTTGGTTATTTATGCTCTTGTTAGTCTTACGTATTACAATTTGACATCCACAAACGACTTGTGACGGATTCTGCATGTCTGGGAGTTGATTACATCGCCTGGAATATCGACCCATAATGAGACCAGCTTGATTTTGGGTTGATTTTGTGGAGTTGTTGGTGAGTTCTTTATTCTTATATTAGTATCAGATTTTTTTGTTCTAAGGTTAAATTTTGATTGACTAGTGCACTTAGTTTGTATTTGGGTGGTGATTTGTTTGAGATTAGGATTTGGTTTTGAAATTTCTTGTTTTTGGCTTTTTCATGTTTAAATTCAGGTGTTTGAAACGTGGTTTGATCGCATTTGGTAGAAAGATTAGTGTTTGCGTGAAACCCTAGTTGTCCGAACCTAGGTTTCGCATCAACAGTTCATCCGAAACCTTACGAGCAAGATTAATGCTAATAATTAGAAACCTGATCCGACACCTACATCAGAAACCTTAACCGACATCTACATCAGAAACGTTAACCGACACCTACATTAGAAACCTTAAACCAACACCTACATCAGAAACATTAACCGACACCTTCATAAAAAACCTGAACTGACACATTCATAAGACATCAATATCCAACAACTCCTACCTGAAACCTACATTTTAGATCATTCGAAACCCTTCGGGATCCAACACTTACTGCTGTTCGCTTTCAATTTTTCCATAGTTTTAAAATGACGAGCCAAACTTAGCCAAAGTTACACCGATGATGAATTATGATAATGATATTGGTACTCCAAGTAAACCCCTAAAGCTTGTGGTCATTTCAGACTATTCAAATTGGAAATTGAGGTCTGAGTCATTCATTCACTTCAATGATTCTTGTTTGATTACTCCAAGTAAGATTTGATATGCTAAACCTACTACAATAGTTATTAATCCGAGAACAATAATTAAGAAACAACCTGGAGCCTATACAGAGGATGAAAGAAAAGAGTACGATAGGGAAAAGAAAGCATAAATATGCTAAGGCACCATGGGATGCAATGTAACAATGGTATGAAGGTGATGCTAATATGAAGAAGAGTAAGAGGGATATTTTGAAACGACATCAGGATATGTTTAGCTATATCCATCCAGAAACTCTGGATGAAATCATTAGCACGTATAGTCATCTGATAAGCGAATTACTACTGCTATTTGCTTTAGTGGAGATGGTAAACCCAGATCCATTGGAAAAAAATCTACAGCAAATCAGTGACGAGGATATAGATGAAATGGTTTTCCAATGGCAGATGGTCATGTTAACGTTGACAAAGAAGTTCATGGAAAAGTATGGCAGGAAACGAAATTATAGAGAAAAATAATTTTTGATTTGACAAGTTGAAGATCAAGGGCTATATCTGCAGTAATTTTGGGCACTTTGCTAGATATTGTGAGAAAGCCAAGATGCTAGCAACAGGAATCACCAAGCCTACGTACTCTACTACCCTTAAAAAATCTTCTACTTCTGCCTTCATCATCTATTGAAATGATGATGAAGTTCATATGTGGAGGATGTTGTCAATCAAGAACTCATGGAAAAGATCACTCCACAATCAGAACCTCAGGTGGATTCTGCTCCTTTTGATTCTGTTTGTTCAAATGTATCAAATCTTACTGACATAAATAAGCTTGATGTTAAACACAAAGGTAAATAGACATCAGGTGCACAATCAGAATCTGCTTACTGACATAAATAAGCTTGAGCAAGTCAATAAAAAACTAAACGAAAATTAAAATGATCAGAAGATAAACTTGATGTTAAACACAAAGGTTTTATCAAAATGAAAGTTGATAAAGGGGTTTTGTTTACTCAAAACATAGAAATTATTGAAAGATATAATAAAACAATAACTGAAATTAATATATGATGCTTTAGATTAGGTTGTTCAGTTGAATCTTGCTTTACAAAAATTTAATAATTCACATAACTTGGTGGATAATCTTAATAGCACACCGAAAGAGTTTTGAGATTGAATGTCCCTAAATGAGGGGATAACTATTATAAAAAGATTTGTAATTTACACTTTAGGAATAAATAATACAAAATACATCTAAGTACATCAAGTTGTATACTATATACTAACATCCCCCCTCAAGCGAAAGGGTGGTGGCCCGAGACGAAGTTGCGAGTGGAAGAATTCAAATTGTGACGACAGAGACTCTTAGTGAAAATGTCAGCAACCCATAGCTTGGTTGAATGAATTTAGTATGAAGCTTTCCAGATGAAACTAACTCACGAATAAAGTGATAATCCAGATCAATGTGCTTGAAGCTTTTGTGTGCTACGAGATTCTGAGTAAAAAATATGGCATTTTGATTGTCACAAAGTAGAGTCGGGCGGTCCGGGGGTAAAGCATAAAGCTCACGTAACAAGTGCGTGAGCCAAATAATTTTAGCTGCAGTGTTAGCCATAGCGTGATACTCCTATTCACAGCTTGACCGAGAGACCGTTGGTTGCTTCTTTGCAGTTCATGAGACTAAGTTACCACCAAGAAAGACGGAGTACCCGTATGTAGAGAGGCGTGTCTCGAGACAACGAGCCCAATCAGAGTCTGAATAACCCAACAATGTAGTTTGTGATGGTTGGGTGAAGGTTAAACCATAAGCAACTGTGCCCTTTTATATAAAGTAGAATCCTTTTTACATGTCGATAACGCAGATTTGTAGGTTTTTGAAGGAACTGACTAACTTGATTCACAGCGTATGAGATGTTTGGACGGGTTATGACTAGGTACTGTAAAGCACCCACAAGTGAACGATAGTGAGTTGGGTCTTTATATGGGTCACCGGTTGTACTAAAAACAACATTAGTGGCTAGCGGTGTGTGCATGGGTTTAGCATCAACTAAGCTGGCACGCTTGAGAATTTCTCGTGCATATTTGGTTTGACATATAAATAGCCCATTCTCAGAGCGGTTTGCTTCAAGACCAAATAAAAAGTTGAGACTGCCGAGATCCTTGATTGTGAACTCCCGATTCAACCGGGTAATGAGTGAAGCCAATATTTTGGGATTGTTACCTGTAAGAATTAGGTCATCCATATAAACTTGAAGATACATGGTACAATCATAACGAGAAAAAATGAAAAGGATGGATCAGATTGGCTGCAGATGAAGCCGTTGTCAAGTAAGAACTTGCTAAGGCATTGGACCAAGTACGAGATGATTGCTTGAGGTCATATATGGCACGGTTTAATGTGCAAACATGGTCAGGAAAACGCATATCGGTAAAGACGGGTGGTTGCTCCATGTATACAAGTTCGAACAGATGACCATCAAGGAATGCATTGTTAACATCAAGTTGATGTAGGGGCCAGTTGTTGATGGTAGCAAGAGATAGAATGCCATGAATTATAGTAGCCTTAACAATCGGATTGATTGTTTGGAAATAATCTAGACCTTGAACTTGATTAAAACCTTGAGCAACAAGAGGGCATTGTAACAGCCAATGGACCCATCGGCTTGGTATTTAGTACAGAATAACCATTTGGAGCCGATCACATGATGATTGTTGGATCGAGGGACAAGAGTCCATGTGTTGTTTGCATGAAGAGCATGTAATTCCCGTTCATAGCATCAACCCAATGTGGACTCTTACTGGCCGATTTGAAGCCCAGAGGGTCGGGAGGTGGGCTGTGGCTGGTTTGAGCAGCATATGTACGATGTTTGGGCTTGTGGATCCCAGATTTAGACTGAGTTTGCATGGGATGTATGGAAGCGGATGTTATGGATTGGTCAACTGGTACGTGGGGCTAGGTTATGGGGTTCGATTATGGGGAAGAGGAGTCGGTAGCTTGTGTTATTGGAGGTTCAGGTGGTGGTGTGGGGTTGGTACTTGGTATGGATGTGGGCTGGGAAATGGGAGTAGGCTCAGGAGTGGGGTTTGTAGGAGGTGGGTTAGGCGTGTCGGATGGAAGTGGAGTTTGTGCAGTAGTAGGTGGGTTGGAGCAAAGGCCACAAGGTGGTATAGGTAGAGGTGTAGCTGGCTTAGCTGGGGAAACAGAACTGGTAGTAGGTGTTGGTAAGTGGATAATAAGGGTAAGTGGTGTGGTGATTATTGAACATAAGCACCAGAGAATGGGAATTCATTTTCCTCAACACGAGCATGACAGGTAATGTAAATTCGTGATGTAGCAGGGTCAAGACAGTGAAATCCTTTGTATTGTGAATGGTAACCCAAAAAAATCCATGGGAGACTTCTTGGTGATAATTTATGTGGAGCATAATCACGTATGTATGGGTAGACCCGACAAGCAAATGCTCAAAAGTTGTAACATGGTTTGCGGGAGAATAAAATCTCAAATGAGGACTTGTTAGATAAATCCGGTGTAGGTAGACGATTAATGATATAGGTGGCGGATGTAAAAGCTTCAACCCAATATGAGGGTGGCACATGGCCATTGAAAATCATTGCCAAACCGGTTTCAACAATGTGTCGATGTTTATGCTCAACACGACCATTTTGTTGTGGGGTATAGGGGTAGGACAAGAGGTGAAAAGTGCCATTATCATCCAGAAGTCTTCGAACATGATGGTTTAAAAATTCAGTGCCACCATCGGTTTGTAATATTTTTATTTTTCTTGAAAATTGAGTTTGCACAAACTTTATAAAACTAGATAAGACAATGTGAAACTCGGCTTTGGTTCGTAATGGGTAAAACCAACAGAATCGTGAACTATCATCAACAAACAAAGCATAATAGCGGTATCTGTCATTAGACGTGACGGGTGAAGGTCCCCACAAATCACAATGTATAAGATCTAGAGGATATAATGCACGTTGTTCACTAGAATCAAAAGGTAGTCAATGTCCTTTAGATATTTGACAAGCAGAACACAAAATTGGTTTAGGCAAAATAGAAGTAACTGATAAAAGGCCATCCTTGATTAAACTGGAAATTGTATCAAAAGAAACATGGCCAAGGTGTTTATGCCAAAGCTCAAATGAGGCTTTATTAGTTGAAGAGGAGACAAAAACACGATGGTCAGCATGCAAGACATATAATCCGTTCTCACATCTGCCTTGTGCCAGAACCTGTTTCGTCACGCGGTCCTGAATAAAAAAGTTTGGTTGTGAAAATAACACATCCAAAGTATTGTCCGTAGTTAGTTTACTAACCGATAATAGATTCTTTTCAATTTTTGGAATAACAAGAATGTCTTTTAAGTGAATATTAGGAAAAATGTGTGTAGAGCCAAGATGGGTTACAGGAAGTGAATTCCTGTTTCCAAATACAACATTACCTTGACCGGGGTATGGAGTAGCATTCGAAACAGCCCCGGTTGTGCCTGTCATGTGATCGGTAGCCCCTGTATCAACAATCCAGTCATGAGCATTAGTGGTAACATGGCACTGTGCTTGGACGATATCAGCAACGGAAGGGGCGACTTTAGTTGCAAATTGAGGAAGTTAATGACAGGAGTTTGCATAATGCCCATTGGTGTGACATAATTGGCAGTGTGGGGTGCGACGCCCCCGCCATGGGACTGTCGTCCACCAGTTCTGCCACGAGTAGGAGGGGACGATGAGGCAACAATGAAAATGGCAGCAGGTGGGTGAGTGCCATGTAGTGATTGTAAAAATAGCTCATGACTTTCAGCCTGAGCCAACAGATCACGGAAGGCTGGGACAAGTCTAGAGGTATGAATAGAAGTTGAAAAAGTTTCAAAGGAGGGTCCAAGCCTGCGTAGAAACTAGTGCAACAACTCTGTCGGATCAACTGAAGCCTCCACAGCAGTCAATTGATCACATATATTCTTAAATTTTCGACAGAAGAGTTGCTGTAGGGGGCTTCCAAAGCAAGCCATATGGATCGGGCTGAGGTAAGTCCGATGACTTGGGCGGTGGATTCTTCAGTTAACGAAGAATTAAGGATGACGATGGCAGTTTTCTCAGCATCTTTCAATGGGGAATATAATGGATTTTTAGTGGGTTTATTATCAGTGAGAATAGTGGGTTGAGGAGGATTGATAGAACCATCAACATATGAAACAACGTCAGGGAAGGCAAGTATATGGAGTATCTGATTTTTCCATAACAGATAATTAGTGGATGAGAGTTTAATGGTGTTCATGTGAAGAAGGGTCTAGAGAAATTTGGGTGTTGAATGAAGAAGAGGCAGACATAGTGGATTGATCGGAGAGGGAGAGGGAGAGGGAAATGAGAAGGGAGGGAGAAGAGATCGGTAAAGGAGGAGTAGGGAAGTCTCTAACTGGCGTATGATACCATGAAAGAGTTTTGAGATTGAATGCCCTAAATAAGGGGATAACTATTGTAAATAGATTTGTAATTTACACTTTAGGAATGATAAATAATACAAAATATATCTATGTACATTAAGTTGTATACTATATACTAACACATACACATTCGTCTAGTTAGTCATAAGGGTTTGGGATATAAATTTGTGTCTCCTTCATTTAATAACAATTATTCCTCTACACCCAAGGAGAATGAAATTACAGATTTTGTTTCCAAAACCCCAAAGGTTGTGGATCCTATGTCTATCCAAGAAACAAATAAGGTTGAAGTTGATGTGAGTGTAGTGAAAGAATCAATGTGTGAAGATAGTGAGGATTATGATGACCAGAAGGAAGTTAAAGAAAGTTCTTTTGATTTTGAGTCTAATGTTTTTGAAAAATTCTCAAATGTTAATTTAAATATTTTTGACAAGATTGGTATTTTTAAATCTGTTATACCTGTAAGGATCAATACAATATGTAGATCGATCTCGTAATGGAAACGCAGAATATTGACATTACGGTTAAGATTGAATCAATTGATAAACATGAACACAAGATGTAAAAAACTTCGAGTAGTATTGCTCTCTGATTTTATTACAAATTACAGTAAGTACAAAATCAGAAAATGAACAAAAAGCTTACTAATTACATTACAAAACTTCTATTTATACTAAACTAAAAGTTCTCACGTGAGTCACTAGTTCTCGCGCGACTTGATGTTGTAACGCGAGAATCAGTTTTCGCGCGGCTTATACTTCTCGCATGGCTTGATCTTCTTCATCTTGATTTGATTTCCTGAGCCTCTAGATCCAACCCCTATAATCTCTCCCTAAGCTCGGTAAATCAATGCTTTTAGAAGTCCACATCATCAACCTGATAGCTGCCTCCATAAGCATACATCTTGTTGGTCAAGGCCTTCGTGATCATCCAACCATACTGTGCCGCTATGAAATGAACAGATTCATCAGCTACAATTGGGCAAGCTTGCAGCTTCATCAAATCGTCTTTTCCAAATTTGAGCAGATCCACAGGGTCAATGACACGGTATTCTTTATCTTCACACTTTATCAACGCATGACCCGTCTCCCTTTCACAACTCCACCCCTTAAGCTTTAACAAGCTGTTAATTGCATGGGAGCATGAATAGGGATCTTCTTTGCATAACTTGGATGCCTATACACTCGGATCTTCATTGGTTTGTTTGTGTTTGGATTTATTTGGGACTCATCTTCAATTACTTTAGATTTTGCAGTCTTAAAGTCTTTGAAGTTGGTCTTGCTCTGTTTCCAAATCATATTTCTGATCCAATTGGCTTTGCTATAGTTGCTAGGGTTAATAAATGGAACACGACCAATGGCATATAAATCTAATGCTCGTAGAGTATGAAAGTCGTGTTCATCTTGGAAATACTCAATAGCTCCACCCTTTCTCTTCACTACATACATCTTCTTCTCTGTATCGTAAGCCCAGCTGATAATAGGTTCTGAGTTCCCATACCTTGTGAAAGGTTTGGAATGCCTCAGCGTATGAATGAAAGCTGGTGGAGGAGGAGCTGCAACAGTTAAGTTCCCGACCTGACGCACAGTACTTTGACCTGTAACATTGGCTGTCTCGCCAGTCGTTTGTGGAATGCTCGACTCTCCTACGATCTCTCCCTCTTCAATCAAAGTGTCTGAAAACAAGTCTTTAAGACTGTTTCCAAATATGTCTGTATACTCTATTCCTTCTTCTAAATCATCAAAATCCCAAACTCTTCTTCTTTTTCCTAAGCAATTATCTTTTGCTGGAAAGCGTAAAATTTTTCTTGTAAGCTTCTTCTATAGCTGGGTCTAGAGGTGTATAATCAATGGTATCATCAGAACTTGGTTCGGAGACATTGTCAGTAACCGATGATCCAGAAGCACCAGCTGCAGAACCTACATCACCACCCTGATCATCATCATACCCATCATCCTTTTTATCATAATCTTCCTCATCACCATCACCACCACCATCATCCTCATTATCATCTTCATTCTCATCATCACTGGAATCATAATCAATCAAGTCTAAACCATTATCATCATCATCTACTGGGCTATGAATAGGCATCATATGCTCAGGCTCCACAAACACCTCTCCAGTATAAACTACAGGTTGATCCTCAGTAGTCATAGGTATATCAGTGGTAGGTGACTCTTGACCAACATCAGCAGTCTCTGTTGTCCCTTTTGGAACAACAAGATCATCAGGATGCTTTGTAGCAGGAATAGGATCTTCAGCAGGTTCAGGACCAAGAGGTTGTTGTCCACTATTTTCTCCAACTTCTGTGGTCTGTTGTGTAAACTGAAAAGACACACAAGAAGTGAGATCTCTTAGATTCTGCTTTAGGATCTGAACATAGCTGAAAATGAACGTTTGCTGATCTTCAAGACCCCTGATCCTGTCATTTTTCTCAAACAACTGCCTCTATAAATCATCTGTCATCTAAGTCTTCTCCAACATCTCTCTCTAAATTACGTACCCTTTCATCAAGTGTGATACGTGTAGGTGAACTAGTAGAAGCACTAGCACCCTGTCTATGCTCAGGAGGAGTGTTGGTGAAGTCTTCCATACAAATAGTCTCCTTATTAACCTAATCTCTTGGAGGTGTCCTCAATACATCAGCAGTAGAAGTGGGCACATCAGATGGTGTCTCAGTTGGCATAGCCTCACTTACTATGACTTGAGTCTCAGTAATAGTATCATCTTCCTCATATGGCTTAGTGGTCACAGGGGTTCGACGTTTTCTTAACACGCCTCGTCCTCTACCCCTACCACAAGGACTATCCCTAGTTCTTCTCGCCATCCTCTTCTTCCTACCTCTAGTAACTGGTGTTTCTACAGGAATAAAATCTGCATCGCGATCCTCAGCAGTACATTTTGCCGATGTTTCACGTACTCTGGGACGCTCATGCAGTACATATGGCACATTCCCTATTTGATCACTATCAGTCTCAATCCCAGAACTGAACCAATAGTCTATCTCTGCATCAATGTCAATACCTCTAGCACCCTAGGAACTCTCAGGTGCGTCTTGAATAGACTGTGTGGAAGTACCAGCAATATCATCTCTCTGATCATGACTAGTCTCAGTCTCATGTGGTTGTGCCTCTGCTTGAAAACCCTTAACAAACCTTCCAAGTTTGGCAATTTTTTAACTCCATCACAGGCATTTCCTCTAGCCCCCATAAGGTAAGTGAAAATATCCTTCTTCATCACCATTACAGCATAGGTAGATAAGTTGGTTACTGCTAACTCAAGATGAGCAGCATTCACTATTAGCTGAATAAATCTCGGGTACATCACAAACTTCTTACCCACTGTAACAATCATATTCTTCTGTAACTCAGCAAAGATTGCCTTGGATATGCTGAAAAGGAGTTCATCAACTAAAGAAATCAACAAGGATCCAAACACCGCACTTAGACTATCCATGCCAGCTTTTAGATTGCTAAGGCAATGGATAACTACATGAAATAAGTACTTCCAAAACGGTGGAAGATACCTCTTCTCAAGAGATGGATATCTGTGATCATATCCCATCCTCTTAAGGCAGTCTCTTACTACATCATCGTCTATCTTCACAGGTGCGTTGGGTTGATCTTCAAGCAATAACACACTGTTGATCACTTCAGCTGTGACAACAACCCTCTTCCCTTTCACAGTTGTAGAAATACAGGGTTCACCATCCTGATCAATCTCATTAACTGCTGTCTCCCAAAACTAATTGATAACATTAGTGAAAATAGTGGGATTAGCCGAAATGGCATAATGAATCCGAGACGACTTCAACCCATCAATAAGTGATCTAACCAGGGCTTTGTCATCCGGTATATCTCCCAGATACGCCACAACATTATGGTTTTTATTAAAAACCAATGGACGTGCCATCTGAAACATAGAACAAACTTAATAAGAACAAAAATATTTCAAACATGAAACAAAAATTCAAATTAAAAACAGAAATTCAAACTTAGAAAAGTTTTTGAAAAATGGAACTTCTCGCGCGAAAACATCAGCTTCTCGCGCAAAAGCTTTAAGTTTCAGTCTTAACTTTTCACGCTACAAGATAGGTTTTTGCTTGAAACTGACTTTGAGTAAAAGTCAACTTCTCACGCGACAAGTCAAATCTCTTGCGAATAGTTCTATGCGAATTTGAAAGTTCTCGCGTCTATTCAATTTCAAGATACTTTTCGCATCTGAAAACTCTGTACGATTTCAGAATTTTAATTGTTCAATTTTTGAGTGTTTCAACCATTAAAACTTGTTTATTAGATGTCGCTAAGTGATTTTAAAGGTTTAACATGTTTAATTTGTTCAATTTATCATGTATTTGTCTCATTAACTTTCGATCAAGTAACAAACATACTTAAATCTAAACAAAATCATCTATATACCTTGTAAATTACTAATAAAACCCAATGCGAGGTAGATGGACACTATAATCAAAGTTTAACAGGTTTCTATATTTAAAATTTTGAGGGAGAAATTTCTGAAGTTTTCGTGCGATTAGTGTGACTTTTCGCACAACTGTTGCACTTAAAGTAATTTGACTTCTCTCGCGAGAAGTCAGAGTTCTCGCATACTGAGACTTTTCGCATTAGTTGAACCTTTCGCATTTTTTTGAACTTTTCGCATGCGATAAGTTCAATTTTCCTTTTAAAATTTTCAACATTTTATTTTTCAAAATTTTCAAAAATGTAATTATCCTTTAAGCCATTTGATTTGTTATGAAAATAATTATGTTTAACTAACTGTTTATAATTATTCTAACACCCTTAATTTTGTAAAATATATAAAATTGAAACAAGTAGAAAAACATATGTAAACAAACAATATTGACTAATTATTTACTTAACTATTTTTGATAAATTTTCAAGTACAGGATCATATTTTTTAAAAATCGATCATTACCATCATCCAGCTTAATTATAAATGGAACTGGTTATGTTGATTGTCAATTTATGTCCAGTTTAAACTTAGACTTTAAGTTTACTTAGACACATAAGCTGTGATATTTATCATGTATTGATTAATTTTTATGTCTTCAGTGTGTCCCACAATCAAAAATCCTGTAAAACCTTATCCAACTTCAAGACACTTTCGAGATTTCAAGTCACCCCAATTTGACTTAAACCTTTCACTTCTGATCAGCCTTTTCAGAAAGAATTTTCTAATATAATATCTATTATGAGCATAACTAGCCTGAGAAACGTTTCTGAACACAGAATATTAACAAGTTTTAGGACTTATTAACAGCCAGTTGGACTTATGTTTTTGCCCTCGCAAGACGTTTAGGACTTACATGCCAAGTCAGACTTACATGCCTCATCTTTTGATTTTGCCTCCTGTGTCAGAACATATTCTCAAAAAGAAAAATATTTATCATATAGTATGTATGTCTTTGAGATACTTTTATTAATGTGCGCATTGGCTTCTTTTTTTCCTATATGGCCTTTTGGCTTCTTTTTGCTCATTTTGTCTGTTTTTCTCTTTTGTATTTTGATTTCATTTGTATATCTATTTTTGTATTTTGATTTTTACATATATATACAATATCTGAAAGAAACCGGATCAGAAAGTAATTGGCTTGAGTATGAGCAGACTATAACTCTCAGTCTGTTTTAGCATGGAATCAAAGTTACCACAAAACCTTGATGAGTTACCCACTTCAGTAATAGATAGTTACTATCAGTGCATCACTGAACATAGTGCTTTTCATTCTTGAATGTCCAGCCTTTCAACATATCAAACATAATCCAAATTAGTTTCTTGTAAGCCTTCGGATGCAACAAATCAAAATCAAGAAATGTACTATCATTTCCTGTAAACTCTTGAAAATTTAATTTTCTTAATTTTCGAAAACCAAAAACTTTTTGTACTTTTCTTCAAACTATTTACTCTCCCTAAGAACAAAATCTTTTTAAGTATTTTCAAATTTCATCCCCCTAAAATTGTGATTATCTAAACAGAAAATAACAATTTTAACCAAAAATAAAAAATAATATTTTATAAAGGGTGTAAGAATAAGCGTTAACCAAAGTTAATCATGCCCAAAGATTTAACTAAAAAATCAAATCTGGAATGATAAATGCCTTAGTAAACAAATCGGCAATGTTGTCATCTGTGAAAATTGATTCCAAATGGATAAGTTTGCGTTCAAAGCAGTCACGAATGAAAAGCATGCGGATGTCAATGTGTTTTGTCTTTGAATGCTTAATTGGATTCTTCACAATGTTTAAAACTACAATATTATCACAAAAGATTTTGGTATCATAAATGTTTAGGCCATAATCAAGGAGTTGTTGTTGAATCCAAACGATTTGTGAACAAAAACTTGATGCAACCACATATTCAGCCTCTACAGTGGATGTGGATACTGTCTGTTGTTTCTTGCATTGCCATGAAATCAACCTATTGTCAAGAAATTGACAACTGCCAGTAGTGGATTTCCTATCCAAGTTACATCCTGCATAATCACTGTCAGTATATGCAAATAAATTGAAATTAGAATTTTTAGGATACCAAAGGCCGAGTCTTGGTTGACCCTTAAGATACTTAAAAATCCTCTTGACAACTTTCATGTGAGATTCCTTTGGATTACTTTGATAACATGCACACTGACAAATAGGAAACATGATGTCCGGTGTGCTTGCAGTGAGATACATCAGAGAGCTGATACATATGCTAATCAACATCTTCTCCTGTAAGATCTGGAGTCAAAGTAGGACGAGAAGACATAGGAGTAGGAGCTGTCTTGGAGTCTTGAAATTTATATTTGTCTAGGATACTGTGAATATACTTTTCTTGATGTATCTGTATTCCCTTATCATCTTGTTTAACTTGAATGCCCAAGAAAAACGTCATTTCTCCAAGAGAACCCATCTCAAATTTCTTCTTCATGACTGCTTCAAATTCCTTGCACAAATCATCATTGGTAGATCCAAAGATAATATCATCGACATAAACTTGAACAGGAATAAGATCATCACCAGTCTTCTGTATGAATAAAGTTTGATCAATTGCACCTCGTGTATAACCATTTGCAAGCAAATGTTCAATGAGAGTGGCATACCAAGCTCGAAGTGCTTGGTGTAAGCCATAAAGTGTTTTGTATAACTTGTAAACATAGTCAGAATGATCTAGATCTTCAAAACCTAGTGGTTGACAGACATAGGTTTCTTCTTTCATTTTGTCATACAAGAATGCAGTTTTCACATCCATTTGATAAACTTTGAAGTTTTTGTATGGAGCATATGCCAGAAAATTTCGTATAGCTTCTAGTCTTGCAACAGGAGCGTATACTTCTTCATAACAAGTCTGTCATTGTTGCGAACAATCACATCTTTTTCATCCATCTTGTTCTTAAAAACCCATTTCATATAGATTGGTAACTTACCCTTGGGTAATTCACACAAATGCCATACATTCAGCTTCTTGAATTGCATCAGTTCGTCTTGCGTGGCCTCTACCCAACGGTTTTCTTTTAATGCGATTTCAATATTCTTCGACACAATTTGAGATAGAAAACATGAATACAAATATGTATTTATCATTCCTGATTGACTTCGAGTTCGGAAACCTTGTGATAATGGACCAATGATTGCATTTGTTGGATGGTCTCTATGAATTCTCAACTGTGGAATAGCATCTTCAGAGATAACCTCATCTAAGTTAGACATGTGACCAACTGGTTCGTCAGCAGTGCTCCCTTCTTCAGGTTGATAAACAATATCTTCGTCTTGAATATCATTGTTGATAGAAAGATCTTCAAATGGTACTTGAATTGTATCAATTGGATCAACTTGAGTAGAAGAGGAACTCTGATCAGAAACTTATGGAGCTTGTTCAACAACTGGATCATCATGAGGTAAATTCATTTCAGAAGCAGAAGTTGGAATAGCTACAACACTTGAAGAAGAAGGTGTATATGAAGATATTCCTTTTGCTTGAGGAGTCATAGATCCAATATCATCAGCAAAAATATCTGGAATTGAGGATGTCAAAGGTAGATTAGCAGTAGAAACAATAGATGGTCAATTAAATGTTTCAAATAAAGAAGCATAATCATAAACCCATGAAGGTGCAGAACCTGCATCTGTTTTGTTAGATTCGTGCCAATCAATATCAAATGACTCAATTTTTGTTTTGATCTTTTATTATAAACCCGATATGCTGCTTTGTTGGCTGAATATCCACCAAAATAACATTCATTAGCTTTTTCATCAAATTTTGATTTAGACTCGGATGTGTTTAACAAAGTACAACAACATCCAAATGTTTTGAAATATTTGACTTTGGGTTTATGTATGAAAAAGATTTTATAAGGAGTCATATTTTGTTGTTTACTGATTAACACACAATTCTGAACATAACATGCAGTGTTAACTGCTTCAGCCCAAAAGAATGACGATAATTTTGCTGCTGATAACATAGTTTTGGCTGCTTCAATTAAAGTTTTGTTTCTTCTTTCTGCAACTCCATTTTGTTGTGGAGTTCCCGTAGAACTAAATGTCTTGCTATCCCCTTTGAATCACAGAATTCATTCAATGTACGATTGAAAAATTCTATTCTATTATCACTTCGAATGCACTTGATTGTTTTGTCCGTCTAATTTTCCACAAGTTTTATGAATTTTATCAGCAAATGAGATGTCTCATCTTTGGTTGCTAAGAAGAAAACCCATGTAAATCTAGAAAAATCATCAGTAATAACTAAACAATATGCACGACGTCCCAAACTCAAAACACTAACAAGACCAAATAAATCCATGTGTAACAATTGAAGAATAGAGTCAATTTTGGTATGAGCAATTGGTTTATGAGGAAGTTTGTGTTGTTTTCCTTTTGAACATGACAGACAACGTTTAGTTAGTTGAAATTCTTTCAAAGGTAGGCCAACAACATGATTTCCTCTAACCAGTTTGTTCATAGTCTTAACATTTATATGTCCAAGACGACGATGCCATAACAAAGTATCGCTTTCCGAGGCCTTGGATAACAAACACGATGCAGTTAGAAAAGAATGTGTACCATTCATGTCTAGTAAATATGTGTCGTTGTCTCTAGAAGTTCTTAATAAAATCCATTCATCAGGAATTACAAAGCCAGGTTTTAGAATAAGACATTCTTTATCAGTGAAATGTGTTGAATACTTTTTTTTATAAATTTAAGAGACACTAAGCAAATTATGTTTTAGTTCCTCTATAAAATTGACATCTTCAAAACTTAACACACAATTTGTCACTGTACCTTTCTTTGTAATCTTACCACCTTTATCTCCCGCAAAGATAACATATCCTCCGTTGTAAGGTTGTATGTTGTTTAATAGAGATATATTACCAGTCATGTGTCTTGAACAAGCACTATCTACATGCCAAACACTGTTGATAGCTTGTCTTGGTTGTTGCTGCACAATTGAACAAATTTATTCATTTTTAGGAACCCAAGCCATGGTTGACTTGAGCTCTTTGTTTTCATCTAAATATGATATATTTTGTAATATCATATTTCTTTTGTCATCGAAAACACATTTATCAGTAACAATAGGCTCAGGGGATTTGTCTTTAACTTTCCATCTTTGAACTTGTTTGATAGGTAGTGTGGTGGAATTGTCATCATCAAATTGTACTGATTTTATTGTTGACTTTTTTTTGTTTAAATCAGTATTGTTTTTAGCAAAAGAATTTGACTTATTTAAGTTTCTTTTCAACTTTGCATTTACAAAGAAACGTTTTCTATTGTTCGAAATTGAATTATGAAATCTCTATTTGCTTGTCAATTGATGTTGATGATGACAATTTCTAGCCCTATGATTTGGCTTTTCACACACATAACAACATATTTTATGATATGTACTTGATGCTTGTATGTTTTGTACGAACTGTTTTGGATAACTTCCATAGTTATCACAGAATCTGGCCTTAGTATGTCATTGGCTTTTTAAGTCTTTTACAGTCTCTCTTTTCTTTTTCTCGTTATGAATTGTTTGAGATGATTCCGGAGGAAATGAGGTAATTTTTCCTAGCTTTTAGATTCATTACTGATGCTAATGTAGCATTAATTGTAGCTTTATCCTTATGAATCGTCTGTACTGGAGTAGGACCAGTGTCTTTCAATCCTGTTCTACAAACATCTTGTTTTATAGAGTTAGCAATAATAGAAGATTTATTTTTAAAGAAACTAGCATTAGTTTCTTTAAAAATATGATCCTCCTTATCAATGTTGCCTAGAGAACACAAATCTGTTCTTGAAATCAATTTTCAAGTCAGATATGGATGTTGTGACACGTTTACTTTTTTTGTTCTTAAAGTTCATTTTTGATTCCCTTTTCTTTTCTTTATTTGATATTTTTGAACCAAAATTTGAATCAATAAAAACTGTTGATCTTTCATTTATGACAGATGATGAATTACAAGATTGTTTCATTACAAATCTTATTTTCCTTAAAGTCTAGTTCATCATCGCTCTCCACTTTTTCCACCATTAATTTTCTGTGTCATCTGAGACTTGATTATACCTTCAACTATGTTCGATGAAAGCTCAAATTTTTCAACAACCAATTCATGCGAAACTTAATTCATGCGAGAAGTACAAAGAAGAGAGAACTCCAAGATGATTGAAAAAGAACTTATCGCGCGAAAACTTAGAGTTGCCGCACGAGAACTTCATGTTCTTGCGCTAGAACATCTGCATAGTATATATAAATGTTTTTCCTTTGTATTTCAGTATGTGTGTTCATTTGTAAAAGTGCTCTAAGGGTGAGAGAGCACAGAGTTGTGTGATAGACCGCCCTAGGGGAGCTCACCTCGGGTGGATCAAGTTAAAACGATGTATACTCCTTTGGTATTGTAATCATTTGATTAATAATATTCGATTGAATTTGTTTAATGTTCGTTGATATCACACAAGCACACATCCGTCTTAATTTGATTATCAAGTGCAACAATATGTGGAATCGATCTTGATTAGGACTTTACAATACCTGATGGTGTGTTAAATATTTATGATCGTGTTGCTAACATGGGTGATTTAAATCAACGTTGTATGCATAATAATATGAACGATATTGACCCCCTAACACAACTAAGATAGAAAATTATGAATCATCAAAATTCTCTGAACAATTATGCCAAAATTATTTAGAAAATCAAAGGTTTAGAGAAATATTATTGCTATGATGATTTTCTAATAGGTGCGGTGGATTCCTTCTCAATATCAAGGGTTTTACGTAACAAGTAAAGAAAAGTTTTAAACATGAAACAGAAGAACATGTAAAGATTTCCAACATAGATGTTAATCAAAACAAAAACCCTATGAAAAAGGATTCTTTTGTCAAAAACGGATATTTACATGAGTAGTTAAATAAATTTCAAAATGAATCTAGCATTAAGTTTGTGCAAAATAAATTCAACAAAGGTTTAACATTTCTTCATCTATGAGTATTAATTAAATCTTAGAGAAGAGAACCTTTGAACAGAGAACCTTTTAGTAAAGTGCATGTTGGCAAGAGAACATGTTTTCATTATGGGGTGGTTGGGCATATAACTGTTAGCAGATAATGTTGCCACACATTGTTGGCATTTAATTGTAATTATTTTGTATACTGATTTAGTCTAATTTGGTTGATCTCATTTCCATGAATAGGTAGAATTAGTTCCTTATTTTCCTCATCTCATTGTATTATATATGGTGCTCATTTGTTTCAATGGAAACGGTGGATTATCATTCTTTACATGGTATCACTCTGTCACACCCTCGCTAAAGCGGAAACACGAGAATGCGACGGACGGGATAGTCATAACACATTGGGGGTTTAAGAAAATATCTACAGGTATTCTCCGTACATGGGTCATGACGTCACCCGACACATAGGAACACATGTCAAGTATAGTCAATACCAAAACGTCACACCATTAATGCAAAAGTAAACCAAAGTCCCATATGGGAACAAACCAACACAATCACCAAAACAAATACCAAATTCAAATCCAATAAAATTACAATTCATAAAATCAAACAATTCATAACATGTCCCAAAAATCTCTTGAAATGTCTAATGCTCCTAGAGGAGCGGTCTCGTCTAAGTCCACAACCAAACACCTAGACTTCATTACCTGAAAAGACATGCTCTAAAAAGTCAACATATGTTGGTGAGTTCACAGGTTTAAAAATACCATATTTTTCCATGCATAATATGTATAGAAAATTGTATGTGAAAGAGATACATAGCAGTCAAGATATCAAAATAAGTTCTAGCACAACCCAAGTCCAAGATAAGTCCAAGTCCAGGATAAGTCCAAGTCCAATATACCCGGATTATATTCACCCAAGGGCAAGCCCAGGCAAAGTCAGTCTCAACTAGTATACCGACAACAAGGGTGGGGGTGTCAACCCGTTAGTACTAATAATACCTCTCCATGACGTCCAAGCCAACAAGTCCAACAACAAGAACAAGTACAAGTACACACTCATAAATGACTATCAAGACTCAAACCATAACCCCAAACCATATACAATGTCCCAAAGTGATTTTTAAAACACGGCATAGTCCAAAGCCATGAGCATGCTTTTCCCCCGAATAAAATATATTAAAAAGGGGTCGTGAAACTCACCATGAAATGTCACAGTTCAAATCCCACAACACGCAGAGTAAGCTCTAAAACTATAATACACCAAAGGATTAATATAGCACAAATATAAACGACCAATATGGGTGTAATTCTTTCAGTCCAGCCCTTAACGCTAATCAAGGTTTTCCATCGTCCCACTTATTAAATTAATTCTTTTGTAAAGAGCTTTAATCAATATTATGCAAAACTTGTCTTAATTTAGATTATTTAGTTCCAATCCTTACTTTTAAGTTTTAACAAGATAATACAGCATACATATCTGATTGCGCATCAGTCTTGTATAGGCTGTTTGGAGATCGAAACGATAACGAATCATTGCGTAAAAAGTGTCGTTTGAAAGAAGAGACTTTAAATTAAACTCCAGAAAAAGAATCATGTTTGTTTGACAAAATATGAGGAAGTTATGACTCGAAGAATACCGACTAAACTGCTGTCCAGATTCGTCAGTTTTGACCTTCAGTTTTGTTTGCTACGTTTGGAGGACCAAACGATGTCGAAACGACACGAGACCACTTGGGTTAGTTAGAGGACTCATTGGGTTAAATTTAGACTCAGATTTTGCCCCAATTGGGCGTATTTAGACCAAGTTATCACACGAACAAGATGATCCATTTTTCTGACAGCAAGCTGCCCGGATTGTTAGTTTCGTTCCTTTGCGTCTCAAGTCCCAATATGCGCCCGTTAACAACCCAAATATGTAAAAATGCTTTCATTCCAGTTTCAAGTGTCAAGAACTTCAATTAACTACTTAGTTTATAAAATTTTCCAGTCCCAAACAGTTGTTAGTTTCTTAGTCTCCCGGTTTGCAACTTTAAGTGATAGTTTCATTGTTTCGATTTGTTCAACACATAAATTCTTTCAAGGAACAATTCTAGTTATTTCAAAACGTTTTATAGGTCCAAAATCTCGATTAAGGGCAGGTCATCCAATATTACATCCCAATCTTTTAGATTCGATTACCATACAAGACCAAGAATTAGGGTTTTTACCAAGTGACGAACCAGACAATCGTAATGCTTAGATCTTCACGATCTAGCACCAAAAACCAAGAATGAGAGATCATTAGATGAATATTTTGAATATAGATAATGAGTATCATCGATTTTAGAGTGAAACAAGCATTAGACTTCATCAAAAACGAATTTTGCTTACCGTAGCTTTGAAGACGAATGTATCTTGCTTGGTTTAAAGCTCTTGGATGATTTGATTGTCAAAATCGATGGATGCACAAAGGATTTCAGTGTTTTTCGATGGCCAAGAGGGGAAGAAGAGAGAATTTGGAGAAGGAGGTGGCTAGGGTTTCCAAGAAAATTATACAATTGAAAGAATGAGGCCAAGGCAAGGGGAATACCCCCTTAATCCTCTTGCGGCCGCAACAAGGAGGAAAGAAGGGCCTTCGGGCTCTTGGCCCATCTCGTGTAACCCATCATGTCTTGAACCGCGTGTCGTCTAATTTTTACGTTTTCAAATTCCGCGCGCAATAACGGTTCCAACAAACTATCACATGCCCTAGGATTTGGATAAGTTATATCTTTAGAACCAATTTAAGTTGTTTTAACAGGCTTTAGGCAAAGCCCATGGATGTAAGGTTAATTAGGTTATGGTGATGTTTCGTGTTTTACATTTTAGAAAACCCTTGAGTGGGCTCAATACATAGAACCTCATACGATAACAAGCCCACTAGTCACATAATGATATAGGCTCCAGGCCCATCATAAAAACGTAGGCCCATTAGACCAAAATTTGGGCCCAACAAGAAAAGAACCATAAATCAAAACCAAGCCCAAATAAAGACAAAAATCAAAGTCAAAAGTCAAAATTCAAACTAATGCCAAAGTCAACGTACCTATTTTGCTGACAGATGTCACAGTATCCCCCAGTTGAAAGAATTTCGTCCCGAAATTCAACTAGAGTCATCAACTGCACTGCCATCCGCAAATAGGTGAGGGTACTTATTCCTCATTCCGTCTTCTCTTTCCCAAGTAAACTTAGGGCCTCTCCTTGAGTTCCATCTTACCTTCACAATCGGGATCTTGCTTCGTTTCAACATCTTTATTTCCCGGTCCATGATCTCTATCGGTTCTTCGACGAATCGAAGTTTTTCATCCACTTGAATTTCCTCGAGTGGCACATGCAACGTCTCATTAGCGAGACACTTCTTGAGATTTGAAACATGAAACGTGTTATGTATGCCGTTCAACTCTTGCGGCAACTCCAGTCGATATGCAACGGGACCAATTCGTTCAATAATCTTGAACGGACCAACGTACCTCGGGGCTAACTTGCTCCTTTTGCCAAAACGAACAATGCCTTTCCAAGGCGACACTTTCAATAGAACATTATCCCCAACGGTGAACTCTAATGGCTTCCTTCGGTTATCAGCATAACTTTTCTGACGATCTTGGGCTGCCTTCAATCTATCCCTAATCTGGAACACCTTGTTGGTAGTCTCTTGTATAATCTCGGGTCCAATCATCTGACTTTCCTGGACCTCTGCCCAACACACCGACAACCTGCACTTACGCCCATACAATGCCTCAAATGGTGCACATCCAATACTCGTATGGTAACTATTATTGTACGAAAACTCCACCAATGGAAGGTGAGTGTCCCAGTTACCGCCAAAGTCAATCGTTCAAGCCCTCAGCATGTCTTCCAAAGTCTGAATCGTACGCTCACTCTGACCATCGGTCTGAGGGTGATAGGCAGTACTCATGTCAAGACGTGTCCCCAGTGACTTCTGCAAGGGTTGCCAAAATCGTGATGTGAATCGTGCGTCCCAATCGGATATGATTGACACGGGTACCCCATGTCTAGACACAATCTCACAGATATAGATCCTTGCCAACTTTTCCATTTTGTAGTCTTCGCGTATGGCCAAGAAATGTGCAGATTTGGTCATTCGATCCACAATAACCCAAATCGTATCATGCCCACTACTAGTCCTTGGTAACTTTGTAATAAAGTCCATCGTAATATTCTCGCACTTCCATTCAGGGATTTCAGGTTGCTGCAATAAACTTGATGGTCTTTGATGTTCTGCCTTGACCTTCGTACACGTTAAACACTTACTAACATATATCCTTCTTCATTCCGGGCCACCAGTATAAATCTCTAAGATCGTGGTACATTTTATCCGCACCAGGTTTACCGAATACCTCGACTTATATGCCTCATCCAATACGATCTCTCGAACATTTCTCGTAATGGGTACCCAAATCCTACCCACAAAGTATAACCCTCCATCATCCTTTTGTTCGAACTATCGGTCCAGTCCTCTCAACACTTCACTCTGTACGTTTGTTTCCTTTATTGCTTCGACTTGAGCAGCAATAATACGAGTCTTAATATCCGAATGAATGGTCATTTGTAGGGCCCGGATGCGTACAGGTTTGACTCTTTCCTTTTGACTCAAAGCATCCGCTACTATGTTTGCTTTACCCGGGTGGTACCGGATTTCACAGTCGTAATCACTAAGCAATTCCATCCATCGACGCTGTCTCATGTTCAATTCCTTTTGGTAAAAAATGTGCTGAAGGCTCTTATGGGTGGTATAAACGACACACTTTGTACCATACAGATAGTGCCTCCATATCTTAAGAGCAAAGACCACCGCGCCTAACTCCAGGTCATGGGTGGTGTATTTCTTCTCGTGATTCTTAAGTTTTCGCGACGCGTATGCAATCACTTTATCTTTTTGAATGAGCACACAACCTAAACCTTGATGCGACGCATCACAATACACAACGAATCCATCTGAACCCTTAGGGAGTGCCAATATCGGTGCATTACACAACTTATTTTTCAATGTATTAAATGCGTCCTCTTGTTTAGCACCCCATTCGAACTTCTTATCCTTCTGCGTCAATTGCGTAAGTGGTTGTGCAACCCTTGAGAAGTTCGTGATAAATCGCCGATAGTAACCTGCTAACCCAAGGAGTTGTCTTATCTCTGAAGGCGTCTTAGGCGCCTCCCAGTTTTTAACTGCCTCGATCTTTCCAGGATCCACATGAATTCCTTTTTCATTCACTACATGCCCAAGAAATTTCACCTCTCACAGCCAAAACTCACACTTGGAGAATTTGGCATAGAGCTTCTCCCTTCCCAATAACTCCAAGATTGTTTTCAAGTGTCCCTCATGATCCTCTTCCATCCTTGAATAGATCAAAATGTCTTCAATGAATACTATGACAAATTTATCCAGATAGGGTTTACACACCCTATTCATTAGATCCATAAATACCACGGGTGCGTTCGTTAGCCCAAAAGGCATAACAAAGAATTCATAATACCCATAACGCGTCCTAAAAGCCGTCTTTGGTATATCGTCCTCGTGCACCCTCAACTGATGATATCCTGAACGAAGATCAATCTTCGAAAAATAGGTAGCCCCTTGAAGTTGATCGAATAGATCATCTATCCTTGGTAAGGGGTAACGATTCTTAATAGTTAACTTGTTCAATTCTCGATAATCTATACACATTCTGAAGGATCCATCCTTTTTCTTAACAAAGAGCACTGGCGCTCCCCACGACGAATGGCTTGGTCGGATGAAACCCTTGTCTGGCAACTCCTGGAGCTGACTAGATAGTTCTTGCATTTCTGACGGGGCTAGTCGATAAGGAGCCTTAGCCACAGGCACTGCGTCCGGTATCAAATCGATTCGAAAATCTACCTGTCTTGGTGGTGGCAATCCTGTCAAATCATCCGGAAACACCTCTAGAAAATCCCGCATAATAGGTATGTCTTCGATATTCAATTCAACCACTTTCATACCCATTATAAATTCTTTCTTCACTTCCTGCTTCTCTCCATGTACTTCAAGTGTCTTGCCACATGGTAAGGGTATGCGCATAATCTTTTCGTTACAAACGATTTCGGCCCTATTCTCAGTTAACCAGTCCATACCCATCACTACGTCAAAACTTCCAAGCCCAAAAGGTATAAGATCTATTCTAAAAGCATGATCGTCCAAAGTTAAGGTACAGTTCGGTATTATATCCCTAGTCTCTACTAGGCTACCGTTGGCCAATTCTACTACATAGCTTGATTCCATACAACTAGGGGTCATATCCATTAATCTCATAAACTCGAATGATACAAAACTATTATCGGCACCCTTATCAAATAAAACTTTAGCATAATGTTCTTTTAAAGTAAACGTACCCGTCACCACTTGTGGTTCCTGGCGAGCATCATTGGCACCGATTACAAACGCCCTTCCACGAGCCGGGTTACCATTGTTACCTTGTCTAGGATTTTTGCCAATCGCTAATGCTTGATTTTGGTTGTTGTTTCTTGCATTCGGGTTGTCCACCCGTCCTGGTGCTTTGTTTAACTTTGGACAAGTATTAAGGTAATGGTCTTGGCTCCCGCACTCGAAACACACGCGTGGTGCCCCCGCTGGTCTAACCGTATTGTCCGGCACCGCTGGATTCACGAGTGTCCTGCAATACTTAGCTAAGTGCCCGACTTGCTGGCAAACGTAGCACACAGGACAAGGCACCGTAACTGGGTGATGCAAGCCGCACTTGATGTACTTTGGATGAGAACCAACATAATCCTTCTTTGCAGGCGCCGCAGCCACATATCCCTTCACCACCTTTGTTTTCTTATCCACTTTACTGTTGGTCTATCTGCTTAACTCCCCAACATCCTTTCACTTTTCTCCAGTCTTTCCCAAAACTCCAGTTCGCACCATTTCATCAGTCAAAGTGCCTACTTTCAAAATTGCACTTTGTATGGTTGGGGGTGCCGCGGCCGTCACCATGCCACGAATCTGTGGTACCAGACCCCAGATGTACTGCTTAATTCTCTTCGACTCGGGTGTCACCAAGTGTGGCACCAGTTTTGCCAATTCATGAAACCGGTCGGTATAAGCAGCATGACCCGACCCTACCATCTAATGGTTCCAGAACTCGTGTTCCAACTTTTGCATCTCATTCATAGGGCAATACTCCTCAGCTGCCAACGCCTTAAATTCGGCCCATGTCATGGCCACAGTTGCCTCTCTACCCCGAGCCTGAACTTGGGTGTTCCACCATGTCAATGCCTTTCCTACTAATGAACACGTCGCATACTTCACCTTCTGATTCTCAGCACAGTTACTGATATCCATCACAGTTTCCATCTTCTCAATCCAATGGGTCAAAGCGATAGCTCCACCCTTTCCATCAAACTCCTTCGGTTTACAAGTTATGAACTCCTTGTAGGTACATCCAACCCTACCCCCAGTACCATTTCCCACAACATTCCCCGTTCCCACCATCTCCAGCTTCCATCAACACCTCGCTGCCATTCGCTCCTTCTTCACCTCCATGATTTCCATTGTCCCCTTCATTCCCATTATCGTTCCCGTTTACTCCGCCCATACCGCCCCCATTGTTCAAGATGTTGTTACTCACTTGCATAACAATAGTAGGAATTAGCTCAGCTAGCTGTTGAGCAATAATATCGGTGATATCTGGGTTACCAGCCCCATTATTTTCATTGTTCTGTCCACCTTGACCTTTTCCACCTATGACCCCACCACGGCCACCAGCACCTCTACCACGTCCTCGTCCCCTCGGGGCTTCACCTCCACTGGCCGAGCTGCTGGTAACTCTCCTTGGCGGCATGTTCTATACATAAGACAACCCATAAATAGTTATAATCCACAATCACATTAATAATAAGGCTACAAATTATTTCAGGAAATAGACAATCATATTGTAACACTTAATTGTCAACTCAACATCCAAATCCATAATAAAATAACTTAAATAATAGCAAACCATAATTTTCGTAACACTTCAATATCAAAACCCAAAGTCAAAATACTAATCCCAATAATCTCCAGTCAAAGGTACTAAAAGAAAATATCATAAAAAGGCTAATCAACAGTAGCATGGAGTGTCCTCAGTTCAATCCTTCTTTTCACCCCACGAGCAAGAAGCGATGAGTCCTCCTGTCATACGACGCGCAAACTCTCTCTTTCCCTTTAGGGCTGGAGGGGCAGGTAAATTGCCACCATCGTCATAAATTGTTGGTGGGTGCACAGCCACCTCCCGTGTTGGTCCTACATGGCTCTCACCGCTGCTAACGGACCTAGGAGAATCCGGTGGTGACTCATGAATGTCTCTAACATCCCTTGAATGAGGGAGTAGGTTCCTCACAGCATATGCTCTCCAGGGTGCTCCAAACCCATATGGTCTAAAGCATCCCGTCATAGACCTCACCAACGGTCTACGTCCACGCACCGCTACTGCTTGCTTCACCAGCTTCGACGGGCCAGGTGACGCCTCTTCATTCTCCAAATCAGATGAAATATCAATAATAGAAGGGGGAACAGAATGAGTACCAGAAGTCATGGCCTAAAAAAATAAACACTTTTCCCATAAAAGAACAAGTAAAAGGAGAAAACAACAAAACAACCCAAAAATCAAAACAATTAACACAAATATTCCCATGTATAATGTACACATAGTCCTATTATGCATACTACATGCAGGTACTTAGGTTATAGTCTAGGTCGAATAATCCACCTAATTCTCTATAACCAATGGCTCTGATACTAATCTGTCACACCCTCGCTAAAGCGGAAACACGAGAATGCAATGGACGGGATCGTCATTACACATTGGGGGTTGAAGAGAATATCTACAGGTGTTCTCTATATGGGTCATGACGTCACCCGACACATAGGAACACATGTCAAGTATAGTCAATACCAAAACGTCACACCATTAATGCAAAAGTAAACCAAAGTCCCATATGGGAGCAAACCAACACAATCACCAAAACAAATACCAAATTCAAATCCAATAAAATTACAATTCATAAAATCAAACAATTCATAACATGTCCCAAAAATCTCTTGAAATGTCTAATGCTCCTAGAGGAGCGGTCTCGTCTAAGTCCACAGCCAAACACCTAGACTTCATTACCTGAAAAGACATGCTCTAAAAAGTCAACATATGTTGGTGAGTTCACAGGTTTAAAAATACCATATTTTTCCATGCATAATATGTATAGAAAATTGTATGTGAAAGAGATACATAGCAGTCAAGATATCAAAATAAGTTCTAGCACAACCCAAGTCCAAGATAAGTCCAAGTCCAGGATAAGTCCAAGTCCAATATACCCGGATTATATTCACCCAAGGGCAAGCCCAGGCAAAGTCAGTCTCAACTAGTATACCGACAACAAGGGTGGGGGTGTCAACCCGTTAGTACTAACAATACCTCTCCATGACGTCCAAGCCAACAAGTCCAACAACAAGAACAAGTACAAGTACACACTCATAAATGACTATCAAGACTCAAACCATAACCCCAAACCATATACAATGTCCCAAAGTGATTTTTAAAACACGGCATAGTCCAAAGCCATGAGCATGCTTTTCCCCCGAATAAAATATATTAAAAAGGGGTCGTGAAACTCACCATGAAATGTCACAGTTCAAATCCCACAACACGCAGAGTAAGCTCTAAAACTATAATACACCAAAGGATTAATATAGCACAAATATAAACGACCAATATGGGTGTAATTCTTTCAGTCCAGCCCTTAACGCTAATCAAGGTTTTCCATCGTCCCACTTATTAAATTAATTCTTTTGTAAAGAGCTTTAATCAATATTATGCAAAACTTGTCTTAATTTAGATTATTTAGTTCCAATCCTTACTTTTAAGTTTTAACAAGATAATACAGCATACATATCTGATTGCGCATCAGTCTTGTATAGGCTGTTTGGAGATCGAAACGATAACGAATCATTGCGTAAAAAGTGTCGTTTGAAAGAAGAGACTTTAAATTAAACTCCAGAAAAAGAATCATGTTTGTTTGACAAAATATGAGGAAGTTATGACTCGAAGAATACCGACTAAACTGCTGTCCAGATTCGTCAGTTTTGACCTTCAGTTTTGTTTGCTACGTTTGGAGGACCAAACAATGTCGAAACGACACGAGACCACTTGGGTTAGTTAGAGGACTCATGGGGATTAAATTTAGACCCAGAGGTTGCCCCAATTGGGCGTATTTAGACCAAGTTATCACACGAACAAGGTGACCCATTTTTCTGACAGCAAGCTGCCCAGATTGTTAGTTTCGTTCCTTTGCGTCTCAAGTCCCAATATGCGCCCGTTAAAAACCCAAATATGTAAAAATGCTTTCATTTCAGTTTCAAGTGTCAAGAACTTCAATTAACTACTTAGTTTATAAAATTTTCCAGTCCCAAACAGTTGTTAGTTTCTTAGTCTCCCGGTTTGCAACTTTAAGTGATAGTTTCATTGTTTCGATTTGTTCAACACATCAATTCTTTCAAGGAACAATTCTAGTTATTTCAAAACGTTTTATAGGTCCAAAATCTCGATTAAGGGCAGGTGATCCAAGATTACATCCCAATCTTTTAGATTCGATTACCATACAAGACCAAGAATTAGGGTTTTTACCAAGTGACGAACCAGACAATCGTAACGCTTAGATCTTCACGATCTAGCACCAAAAACCAAGAATGAGAGATCATTAGATGAATATTTTGAATATAGATGATGAGTATCATCGATTTTAGAGTGAAACAAGCATTAGACTTCATCAAAAACGAATTTTGTTTACCGTAGCTTTGAAGACGAATGTATCTTGCTTGGTTTAAAGCTCTTGGATGATTTGATTGTCAAAATAGATGGATGCACAAAGGATTTCAGTGTTTTTTGATGGCCAAGAGGGGAAGAAGAGAGAATTTGGAGAAGGAGGTGGCTAGGGTTTCCAAGGAAATTCTACAATTGAAAGAATGTGGCCAAGGCAAGGGGAATACCCCCTTAATCCTCTTGCGGCCGCAACAAGGAGGAAGGAAGGGCCTTCGGGCTCTTGGCCCCATCTCATGTAACCCATCATGTCTCGAACCGCACGTCGTCTAATTTTTACGTTTTCAAATTCCGCGCGCAATAACGGTTCCAACGAACTATCACATGCCCTAGGATTTGGATAAATTATATTTTTAGAACCAATTTAAGTGTTTTAACAGGCTTTAGGCAAAGCCCATCGATGTAAGGTTAATTGGGTTATGGTGATGTTTCGTGTTTTACATTTTAGAAAACTCTTGATTGGGCTCAATACATAGAACCTCATACGATGACAAGCCCACTAGTCACATAATGATATAGGCTCCAGGCCCATCATAAAAATGTAGGCCCATTAGACCAAAATTTGGGCCCATCAAGAAAAGAACCATAAATCAAGACCAAGACCAAATAAAGACGAAAGTCAAAGTCAAAAGTCAAAATTCAAACTAATGCCAAAGTCAACGTACCTATTTTGGTGACAGATGTCACACACTCATTCCAAATTGATCTCGATCAATTCCACCATCCTCTCCTTCATCTCTGTTCATTCGTGAACCATCACCATGGGTGATACACCTGCAACCAAAACCGATTCTAGTTCACCTCCTACACCTCTTCACCCGGTTTACACGGTTTCAAATGCCCAACACAAAATACGAATCCTCGATGGCGTCAAAGTCTCATACTCCTCTTGGGTGAAATTATTCAACCTTCATGCCAAGGGATACGAGGTCCTCACACATATCGATGGAGCGTCACCGCCAACAAAAGGCTCTGCGAAGTTCACTTCTTGGGACAAGATTGATTCGGTTGTTTTGCAGTGGATCTACGGAACCCTTTCCGACAATCTCCTTGTTCGTGTGTTAGAAAATGAATCCACCGCCTATGAGGCTTGGAAGCGAGTTGGAAGCCTGTTTCTCAATAACCGTGGCCCTTGCATGGCTGCTCTTCAACAAGAACTTACCAACATCACTCTCACCTCATGCCCCTCTCTCGAAGCTTATTGTCAACGGGTACGAGAACTCACAGACCAACTGTCCTCCATCGGTTGTCCCATCAACAACAATTAGGGAATCATCTATCTTGCTCGTGGGTTGCCCAAGGAATATGAAGTTGCTGCCTCTATCCTCAATCAAACCCTTCCCACCTGGGAAGTTGCTGTTAACAACCTTCTCTCGGAGGGACAGCGCATCCATTCTCGAGATACACCGTTGTTGCTGACCCCCACTGTCGTTGCAATCACCCACCGTGACCCTAGACCTACCAACACCACCCTTGACCTAAGAAACTCTTGGCCAAACAATCTCAGAAGGGACCAGGCCTGAAATTCCAACAAAAATCCAAGACGTGGGCTACCATCACAGTCGGCCCAATACACCTAGCCATCGGGCCCTTACGACCCACCACCCTTACTGGGCTCCAGCCCACTACTCACTACTGGACTCCACCTCCATGTCCATACCCCACTTCTGGCTGGGCCCAACCTTGGAACTACAAGCCTAATGGTCCACCTCCCTCTGGGCCGAGAACAAGCAGCAGCAACAATATTCTTCTGTCCGCCCAGGCCCATATCGTAGAAGTTGATCCATTACATCCCACTCAGTTGGCAGATGCGGTCCAAGCCCTCTCCGTTAATGCTGATGAAGACAGTGATGATCAGTGGCATTTTGATACAGGTGTATCTTCTCATGTCATATTTAATCGACATAAACTTGAATGTTTTTCCACTTATTCACCTATAGAGTCAATATTTGTTGGCAATGGTAACAAACTTCCTGTTTTGGGTTCGGGTTCCTCCACATTACACACTTCATCCAAGCCACTTACTTTGAAAACAATTCTTTTTAATCCCAACATTATAAAGAATCTTATTTCCGTGCTTCAATTTAATGTTGATAATTACACTTCCATTGAATTTGACCCCTTTGGATTCTCTGTGAAGGATTTCAAGGATGGCACGATTCTGAGCTGCCACAACAGTTCGAGTGATCTCTACCCCCTTACACCGACTGCTTCCGCAACCGCCTGTCTCATTTCCTCCAAGGACTCTTCTTTCTGGCACAACTGGCTTGGATATCCTGGACCACCCATTATGGAGTACCTTAAATCTAGACAATTTATTTCTTGCACTAAAATCAAATGTCCTTTTATTTGTAATTTGTGTCAGTTATCTAAACATAAGAGATTGCCATTTTCTGATTCAATGACATATTCGTTATCACCTTTTGCAATCGTACATTGTGATTTATGGACATCACCTTTGTTAAGTCATGCGGGTTACAAATACTACATGGTTGTAACGGATGACTACACACAATACATGTGGGTGTATCCCTTGAAATTTAAATTGGAAACATTCTCTAAGTTTGAACAATTTCACCAATTTGTTGCAACTCAATTTAAAATGCAAATTCAAAATTTCCAATGCGACATGGGTGGCGAGTTTGATAACACAAATTTCAAAAACTTTGCAACTAAACATGGAATGCAATTTCATTTTTCTTGCCCACATACGTCCCAACAAAATGGGAAATCCGAACGGATGATTAGGCGTCTAAATGAAATCATGTTTACCTTGCTCACTCATGCCTCCCTACCCTCTTCATTTTGGGTCGAGGCTCTTCACATGGTTTCCTACCTCCACAGCATACTTCCCACAAAACTCCATAACAACCTTACACCCGTGTCTCTTCTTTACAACCGTACCCCCTCCTATGAGCACCTTCATATGTTCGGGTGCCTTTGCTACCCCAACACCTCCTCCACCCGCCCTCATAAGCTAACTCACCGCTCGGTTGCTTGTGTTTTTCTTGGCTACCCTGCCAATTATAGAGGGTATCGCTGCCTTGACATCTCCACTGGGAAAACAATCTTCTCCAGGCACGTTACTTTTGATGAGGCCAAATTTCCATTTGCCTCCCCTTCCAAGCCGAGCCCATCTCACACTTTTCTGGACCCAACACCACTTATCATTACTCACCCTTACACCTTTTCCAGCCCATCCAAAGCTATACCTCCATTTCCGCCTCCTCTAAATAGCCCAACCCCAATCGGCCCAACCCAAGCTGGCCCAAACTCTAACCAACCCAATCCACCTCCTTCGAATATCACAAACTCCCTCGGTCCACTCACCACTGCACCCAACATCCTCCTCTCACCTGACCCATCCTCCCACGACCCACATACTCACCCACCACACCCGCATTTCGGCTCTTCTTCACAACAGGCTCCACCACCCTCCCCACCTACCCTCCCTCCCCGATTCTTCCACCCCCACCACCACCTCCACCACCCACTCATCACATGCAAACTCATTCCTGTTCTGGTATTTTTAAACCTCGTAACCCATTAACCCTCCTCATCGCAACCCCAATCTCACCACTTCCAAAATCTCATCTTACAGCCCTCACGGACCCAAACTGGAAAGTTGCTATGCTAAATGAATATGAAGCTTTATTGGCTAATAATACGTGGGAACTTGTTCCAAGACCTCCTAACGCACCAGTCATTCGATGCATGTGGCTCTTTAAACATAAATATCATGCCGATGGTACCTTGGAACGCCACAAAGCCAGATTGGTCATAAATGGGAAAAGTCAGATCGTAGGCGTCGATTGCGATGAAACATTCAGCTCAGTGGTCAAACCAACCACTATTCGAATGGTTCTTAGCCTCGCGGTATCAAACGGTTGGCCCATTCATCAACTCGATGTCAAAAATGCATTCTTACACGACAACCTTAAGGAGACAGTTTATATGTTTCAGCCGCCCGGGTTCGCATCTGCCTCCAACCCTAAACATGTTTGTAAACTCAATAAATCGTTGTATGGTTTAAAGCAGGCTTCGAGGGCGTGGTATCAACGTTTTGCAGGTTATATATCCAAGTGTGCTTTCACGAGTAGCTTTAGTGACACCTCTCTGTTCATCTATAAAAAGGGTGATCAAATGGCTCACTTACTCCTTTACGTGGATGACATCATCCTCACAGCTTCTAGTGACTCTTTGCTCCAAAAGATAATAAAATTTCTCATGGCTGAGTTTAAAATGACGGACCTTGGCACATTACATCATTTCTTGGGAATCGCGGTCAACAAATGCAATGGGGGTCTGTTCTTGTCTCAATCTACATATGCATCAAACATCCTCTTCCGAGCCAACATGTCAAATTAAAAACCGGTCAGCACCCCCATCGAGGTCGGATCAAAGCTTAGTTCAAACACCGGTGCTGATATCTCCAATGGATCCTTATATCACAGCTTAGCAAGGGCCCTACAGTAACTCACTATCACTCGACCAGACCTCTCATATGCCGTCTAGCAGGCTTGCCTTTTCATGCGTGCTCCCAAAGAGCCACATTACCAACTGCTGAAACGGATTCTACGATACATCAAAGGTACTCTTACGCAAGGTCTGTCTATTACCCCCTCCTCTTCAACCAACTTACTGCATACTCTGATGCGGATTGGGGGGGGGTGTCCCGAGTCACGTCGGTCTACTTATGGTTATTGTGTTTACTTGGGTGCAAATCTAATCTCCTGGTCTTCCAAACGACAACCAACTGTTTCTCTCTCTAGTGCCGAAGCCGAATACCGGGGGGTCGCTAATTGTGTAGCAGAAGTCAGCTGGATCCGTAACTTGTTACTTGAACTACACGTTCCTGTTCGCCATGCCACCATTATCTATTGTGACAACGTTTCAGCAGTCTACCTTTCGGGAAACCCAGTCCAACATCAGCGAACAAAACACATCGAAATGGATATTCACTTTGTTCGCGAACAAGTTCGTCTTGGGAAAGTGAAGGTTCTACACATTCCTGCGGATTATCAATACGTTGACATCTTCACCAAGGGCCTTCCCAAACATCTCTTTCAACGATTTTGATCCAGCTTGTGCCTCCGTGACTCTACAACTCAAACTGTGGGGGCGTGTTAGCCGATAATGTTGCCACACATTATTGGCATTTAATTGTAATTATTTTTTTACTGATTTAGTCTAATTTGGTTGATCTCATTTCCGTGAATAGGTAGAATTAGTTTCTTATTTTTCTTATCTCATTGTATTATATATGGTGCTCATTTGTTTTAATGGAAACGGAGGATTATCATTCTTTACAATAACAACTAACTATCGATATAAATCAAAAAAGAAAAATGCCTATGAAACCTGTTCCAAAGGTCTCAATTGTTAGTAAAGAACCTTTGCTTAGCCAAGAAACATTTAGGTAAGAAAAAAGAGATCGTTTGAAAAGAAAAGCTGAAAGAGAAAATTCAGCATCTAAACATGTTTAGCAAAATGGTAAACCTATGGTAGGAAATGTTCAACCAAATGGATGTGTCTAAATCTTTTGTAAGATACATTCTGTCAACAATAGGATTCCATAAAAGTCAAAGTGTAGTAGATCAAATCAAAGGTTTACAAAACCTAAACCATTCTCTAAAACTAAAGTTCCTTCTGGTGGATCATCAAATCCAACCTTTAATGATAAGAGACTATCAGTTACAGGAAGTTACCTATTTTGATTCAAGTGCAACCAAGGAGAACCATTAACCCAGGTACGTTTGATGGTCGTCAAGTAGCATTTGTTGGAGACAAAGGTGGACATATATCTGGAGTAGGAATTACTTCTAATGGGAGGATAAGCTTTGAAAAGGTGTATTTTGTGAAAGAACTAAAGTTTAATCTATATAGTGTTTTCCAAGTTTATGATAAGGAACATTCAGCATTGTTTAACAAGTCTGATTGTTTGATACTTAAGCCAGGATTTGTTGTTCCTAAAGACTGGATTTTAATGATAGCACCAAGGCTAAATGACACTTACGTGCTTAACATGAGCACTGCTACATCAAGGGCTATTGTTTCTACAAGTATCTATTTCTGTAGTTAGAAAGTGTTTATCGATTGATAATCAAGACAATCAGAAACTACAATGGAACAAAATTCAACATAGCCCGTTCGAGTTTTTATGTTTAGAAAAAAGGATACATCATCACTCTAGTGCTCCTCGTACTCTTCAACCAAATGGAGTTGTAGAACGAAAGAATTATAGGGGTTGAACCTAGAGGCTCGGGAAATCAAATCAAGATGAAGATCAAGATCAATTCACACGAGAACCTAGAGTTACCACGTGAAAACTGCTTCTCGCGCGACAACTACTAGTCGTGTGAGAACTGATGTTTTCGCACGAGAACTACTTTTTGTTTATAAATAGAAGTTTAGCTTTGTAATAGTTAGAACTTTGATAGAGAGATTTTTCACTTTCCTAATTTGTACTTACTTTACTTATAATCAAATCAGAGATCAATAGATTCTGAAGTTTATTTACTCGTGTGTTCTTTATTTCAATATTCAATCTTATCTTCCATGATGATTACATTTCGCCTTCTTTTCATGAGATCAATCTAATTGTATTGTACTGATCCTTACAATTGGTATCAGTGCCTTGTTGCTCTAGATCGATTGGTTGAAGATTGATGAAGTGTTTTGAAGAGTTCGTGAGCATTGAAATTCACAGTTATCTGAAGTTTACTACTTAATTCTGCTGAGATTGATCATTTAAAGATGTTGAAGCTGCTAAACTTGATGTTTGTTGATTTGATGACCTTTTGAGCTTAAAACGAGATTAACTGAATCAATTAGAAACAATTAGGATCTTATTTGAACCTAAATCACTAATTGAACACTTAATTAATCAAAGTTTAATCAATTGGGTGAAAAATTGAGGCTGAAACACTTGGAATCAAAGAAAACAGTTTAGGCGAAAACTTGGATTTTCATGCGAAAAGTTACATTTCGCGCAAGAAGTTGAAGATTTCGTGAAAGTTGGTTCAAAGTTTGTTACAACAGAATCATTTCGCGCGACAACTTTTAGTTTTCACAAAATTCAGTTGCAAAACTTTCCGCGCGAGAAGTTGGCATTATTCGCGCGAGAAGTTTTAAAGATTTCGCGCGAAAGTTGATCATTCGCGCGAGAACTTTGAGTTTGAAGAATTTAGAAGAATTTGATTTTCCAAGTAAGAACAATGGCTAATCTGAAGCACATCACTGCCACTTTGAATCTCGACAATGAGATTAGTACGAGCACAAAGCCACCTCGTCTGTTCAATGAAGAAGATTACCCAGATTGGGCGTTTAGGTTTGAGAACCATGTCATGTATACTGAACCCCGAATGATGAGATCTATCAAGCAAGGTCCATATATTCTGGTGTATACAAATGATAAGGGTGACTTGGTCCCAAAACCTGAGCATTTATGGGATGAGGAGGATATGAAGAAGAAGGAACTTGATGATAAAGCCTATGCTGATATCACCATAGCACTCACCACTGAGATTGCATAGAAGTTTAAAGACTTTACAAGGCTAAGGATTTATGGGATGCAATGGAGGAACAAATCATGGGGAAAAGACATGAGAGAGAGTAAAAAAGACATGTTAAACCAAGGGTTCAATTTGTTTAATCATGTCTGGGTGAGACTTTGGAGGCACAGATGTCTAGGTTCGTGAAGCTAGTCACCAAAATGAAGAGTGCAGGGATCACACTTGAAAACATTGCAGTGAACAAGAAGTTTTCGAATTCACTCCCATATAGCTGGAACAACAACTGCACTACAATCAAAAGAACCAATGATCTGTTCACCTTGTCCCTCAATGATCTAATTTCTACCATCAAGTCCTTTGACATGGATGACAAACTAATGGCTGCCAATTATATCAATTCAATGGGAGCTGAAGCATCTACTTTATATGCTAAAATGGCTAGCCATCCGAATTACTATGTCAGCTATTCCCAGTTGTGTCAGCAACAGCAACAAGCAGCATCAGGTCATCAGGTTGTCAAGGATCAATCAATGCTTCAAATTCAACCATTTAACCCATCCTATTCACAAAGTCAATCATCTCCACCTATACAATAAGCATTTGTTGTTAATTCCCAACCCAATAAACAGACTATCCATATTGCAGAAGAGCACCTTCTCTATTTACCTCTTTCATGAACAGCTATGAAGCTTTCTCTACTGGCAGACTTAATACACCTAACATCATGGTTGATGATCTGTAACAAGTCAACCCAGATGATGTAGAATAAAATAATATCAAGTACCAGATGGCAATGGTGGTGTATCATGCCAAGAATTTGGCACGAAGAACTGGCAGGAAAGTTTTTGGTCTGAACAACTCTAACAAAATTGGGTTTTATAAGTCCAGTTTGAGATGCTACAACTGTGACATACCCGGTCACTTTGCTAGAGAATGCACTGAGGGAAGGTCTGTTCAAGCTGACAACGGGAAAAAGATGGTGTAAGATCATCTAAAGATTATGAGGCTGATGCAACCAACAAGCCAAAACAACCAAGTCTTCCATGCATGCACTAAGGAACAAAGATGAACTAGCTTTTGAAGTCTTACACTCTCAAATGTGTCTAAGTGTAAGATCTTCCAAAGCTAACAGTTTAGAAGGAGTTACTTTGGAAGTTTCACACTCAAACAGAAAAATATTCTAAGTGTGAAATCTTCCAAAGCCAAAGACCAGCATCTTCTGAAGCCAAAGATGAAATCTTCTGAAGCTTCAGAGACAAAGTCTTCCGAAGCTATGAAGACTGATTTCTTTAGAGGATAGAGAAAATATGCTTTCTTTGAATAAAATTTTGATAAAGCTGACACACTCTCCGCTGCCTGCTCTGGTGGTTCACCTACTTTACACAAGTTGGTGAAATTTCCATGCTTTATCAAAAAGTAGGAATGGTTTTTGTCTGTAACTTACCTTACTTGTTTCTGTAGACTTTTTGTATTAGGAAAAGTCAGTGAGCTATGGCATGTCATAGTCACTAGTCAAAAGGCTGTAGATTGATCTTGTTCTCTAGATTAGTCAAATCCCAACTGTCTTTACATGTAAATGATGGTTATAGGTTGTAGTATAAAAGTGTCTCAGGTCCTTGTAATTTCTGAATGCTTTGTAACACTTGTAAAAGAATTTGAGATCAACATACAACATCCTTGAAAACCAATCTTATGTTCTTGTGTTTTCTTAGTTCTGTCTCTTTAATTTACTTGTGTTCTTAGTATCATCTATCTCTAGTTACCAGTTCCCTATTTGAATTGTTAAGTGATCTAAGATCTCTCCTCAATGTGAAACTAAGTGTTAAGTACCCTTACCCGGTCCTGCAATTGTTATCAGAGCATTCCAGGCTCTTGATTGTAAGATCTCACCATCTTTAATCCTCTTAGCTTCACACATCACTTAACTCTTCAAATGGTAGCTATCTCCAAGGCTGATATGGAAACTGGAACTATGACAAAGTCCCCACTGATCACTCTTGAGGATTTTGACACTTGGTGCCAAAGAATGGAAGGCTTCATCAAGTCTTAAGATTCCAAGATGTGAGAGTCTATTGTCAATGGACCTCATGTACCATGCACCTCTTCAGCTGCTGCTGGTGGTGGCATGATACCAAAGGAGAGGGCTGACTTTTCTGATGAAGACTGGAAAAGGTTTGATATTGATCAGAAAGCCATGACAGCCCTCCAAACTGCTCTTCCAAACTCCATCTACAGAGGTTTCATGAAGTGCAAGACCGCTAAATAGCTATGGGATGCACTGAAACTGATAAATGAGGGGTCCAATGAAGCCAAGGAAAACAAGAGGGACCTCCTAAAGCAGCAGTTTGAAAACTTCACCTTCAAGACAGGTGAAACCATGACTCAACAATACTTCAGGTATGTTGAGATTATGGATACTTTGGCTGATGTTTGAGTAAATATTGAGAACAGGGATATTGTTAGGAAGTTCATGTCCTCTCTTCCCAGACAATGGACACACTACTGTGTGGTCACTAAGAGGACTGAAAACCTCAAGACCCTTACTCTCACTGAGTTGTATGGGATACTCAATGGATACCAGATGGAGATGAACATGCAAAATTCATCTGGTAACTCAAATACTCACCAGAGTTCAGCCCTTCATATAGGTGAAAGGGATAGCAGAGAACCACAGCATCATCTTATCTGCTACCCTGAAACTTCATAAAAGGGTCCGTTCATCACCTTCCCAGAGACACCCAGAGAGAGCTACATCCAAGGAAGTCCCTTCCAAGAGACAAGTTTCTATCAAGCCTTTGTCCCTACTAATGAAAGTTTAGGCAACTTTCTTCACTCTTGAAGACCTGGACTGTATCCATCCAGATGATCTGGAATATATGGAGATAGTCCAGCAGATGGCTCTTCTCACTCACAGAGCCCAGAAGTTTTACAAGAGCACTAGGAGAAGGTTTCCTAGCAATGCAGCCAGTGGCAAGTTTGGGCTGGACAAAAGCAAAGTAAAGTGTTATAACTGTAACCAGATGGGACACTTTGCCAGAGAATGCAAGGCACCTAAGTCAAATGGTGCCCAAGCATCATCCAGGCCAAACTACACTGAAGGAGGGCACCAGAATAAGAAGCCAAGACAGCAAGCTGTAGTTGCTGTTAAAGAAGGAGGCTTTGACTGGAGCTTCCAAGCCAAAGATGCTTTTATAAATCAAGCACTCATGGCTGACCATGATGAAGCCAAGGTATTAGAACATCTTTGCTCTCCTGAATGTATTGCTAAAGTAAACAGATACAGGTCCTACAACTTAGAAATGAGATCTGATATTGAGTCTTTAAACATTTTAAAAGCTGATTTTAAGAGAGCTAAAAATGATTATAAGCTTAAAATAGAAGATCTAAGGAAAACAATTTCAACTCTCTTAAACATGAGTAAACAAACTACAAGACTCAAATAAAAGATCTTGTTACTAAGTTGACTGAATGCCAGGCTGAGCTTGTGATTAGCAAAGCCAGGGCAAAAAAATGTGTTCTTGAAGAAGAGACCTTTAAGAACAAAATATCCTCATCTCTGCATGCAAAAGTTTGTTATCAGAATAAGCAGGGACTGGGATCTTGTGAGATAGCTCCTCCACACACCTTATTATCTGTAGGATCTCCAAGGTGTGGAACTGGTGAAGATGAGCTTCCCCTCATAGACCCTCGTGTTGAAGAGGATGAAGAGGAGATGGTGAGGGATGATTTTGAAATGAGTGAAAAATGTCAATCCAAAAAGGGTCACCATGCTTTTGAGGAGAGTAAGAAGGCTGGTATGACAAAGACAAAGAGGAAGAACTTGATCAGAAGAGCAAAGAGAAGATCAAAGAAGGCTCAAGAGATCACGGCCACTTTTGACCCCAAGTAGAAACAAGTGTTCATCTCTGCAGGGTTTGAAGTGGTAAAGGCTGAGGAATCAACTACAAACTCTAGTACCAGGAGTTTTAGTACAGTTCCAACTCATTCCAGCAAAGAGAAGGCTAAATTGCTATTTACCACTGCTACATAGTCTGAATCATCCTCCTCCAAGAGTAATTCTCTCCCTAAGAAAATTGCTGCATCATCTGTGAAGAAGAAGCTGGAGAAATAAAGCGTTCAAGTTCAGTCTTGCTCTCAGAAAAAGACTCCCAGAAGGAAGCAAATGGACTGCATCATGTGTGGTAGTACTTCTCATCTGGCTAAGGATTGCTTCTACAATCCTAAAAGTACTATCCACATGGTCAAAGAAATGGCTTCTGGGAAGAAGAAGGAAAAGAAAGATTTGGAAGGAAAATCTGTTTCCTTCGGAAGCTCAAAAATGAAGAAGAAGGCAAGTGAAAAATTGCTTTCGGAAGAAAATTTGGTCTCGGAAGAAAGGAATGCTTCCAAAGTACTGAAGCTTGCTGCAGTGAAAGCAAGATCTTCCGAAGGTCCAGTTTCCAAATCTTCCGAAGCTGCAAAAGCTTTCGAAGCTTTGAAGGTCAAGGCAAATTTTCCAAAGGTGGTGTGGAAGATGAAGGAAGACCGTGTGACTGAAGATTCTTCATCAGCAACATCAAATGATCCTCAGAGCCTGAACATAGGATCACTTACTGTTTCAATGCCTTCAACTTATTTTAACAAGCCCAAGACCAGTAAGGCTTGGGTTTCCAAATGTAACTAAATCATCTCCTTTTGTGCAGGGACAACCAAAGGCAAACAAAATTATATGGATCAATGATAGTGGCTGCTCCAGGCACATGACAGACAATGAGTCCTTACTTCAAAACTTTGAAAGATTTGATGGAGGACCAGTTGCTTTTGGAGGAGATGAAGGAGGTTACATTACTGGCAGGGCCAAAGTTACAAATGGTAAGCTTACAATTGAGAAGGTAAACTTTGTCAAGGAGCTTGGATACAATCTTCTGAGTGTGTCCTAATTTTGTGACCAAAAACATCACATGCTCTTTCCTGAGTATGAGTGTATTATTCTCAAGCCTGGGGTTGATATTCCTCAAGAGCATATTTTGCTCAGAGCCCCCAGGAGAGGGAACATGTACAAGATGGATCTGCAGGAAACATCTCCCTCTGGAGAAGTTTCTTGCTTTCTGTCTAAAGCAAATAGTGATGAGTCTTTCCTTTGGCATAAAAGAATGTGCCATGTAAACTTTAAAAACATGAATAAATTGATTAAGAATGATTTGGTAACTGGAATGCCAAAGAAAGAGGTTACAAGTGATGACCACTATGTTGCATGCCTGAAAGAGAAGCAACACAAAGTGTCTCACAAGCCAAAGGAAATGAACTCTATCACTACTCCCCTTACACTTGTTACATATGGATCTATTTGGCCCCACCAGTGTAATAAGTCTAGGAAGGACCTCTTACTGTTTAGGGATCACAGATGATTTCACAAGATTCACCTGAGTGTTTTTCCTTAGAGCTAAGGATGAAACCCCTGAAATCTTAAAGAACTTCATTTTGAAAATTGAGAATCAATCTGATCCCAAGGTCAAGACCATAAGATCTGATCAAGGAACTGAATTTAAAACCAAATCCTTGATACATTTTGTGATGAAAATGGTATTTCAAGACAATATAGTGCTCCCAGGACTCCTCAGCAAAATGGTGTTGCTGAGAGGAGAAACAGGACACTTATTGAAGCTGCTAGAACCATGTTGTCTGACTCTAAACTGCCTATCACCTTCTGGGCAGAGGCTATCAACACAGCCTGCTATGTGCAGAACAGAGTTTTAGTGGTTAAGACACATGGTAAGACTCCTTATGAACAGTGGCACAAAAGGAGACCATTCATTGGTTTTCTCAGTCTTGTGAGAATGTTTCAGGATCTACAGATAACAGATCAACAGAAGAACCTAATCCATGATTTGAGCTGAGAAGACCAATCAAGAAGACTACTTTAGCTCCAATGGTGACTAACCCTGTAATTGAGGCTCCTATCAACACAAGCATGACAAATACTGCTGATTCAACTGAATTGCCTTCAAATTCTAGCTTAGAGGCTCAGAATTCAGGAGAAGGAACTTCTAATGCAGGAGGAACTGGACGTGGTGACAGTGATCAAGAATTTCTTGATACTGATAACCACTCCATTGAAGACAACATGAATGATGTCACACACTCATTGGATCAAGTTTCTCTTGATAAGTGTGCTGATGTTATGGGAGACACCTTATTGCCAGAACAAAATTTCTCTAATTTAGATTTGTCCAACCAACTTGCTGTGATCTCTCAACTTCAGATCCACAAGTCACATCCCACCACAAATATCATTAGAAATGTTGACTTAGGGGTAAGAACAAGAGGACAAACTCATGACAGCCATGTTTGTCTACATTCTTGTTTCTTATCCCAGATAGAGCCGAAGAAAGTTGATGAGGCTTTGAAGGATGGAAGCTGGATTGAAGCTATGCAAGATGAGCTGCTTCAAATCAGAAGACAGAAGGTGTGGAATTTATGCCCTCTTCTTCAAGGGAAGACTGTCATAGGTACCAAATGGGTATTTAAGAACAAGAAGGATGATAGAGGGATTATTATCAAGAACAAGGCTAGACTGGTTGTCCAAGGATACACTCAAGAAGAAGGGATCGATTACACTGATGTTTTTGCTCCAGTTGCAAGACTTGAAGCTGTAAGAATATTCCTGGCTTATGCTGCATCCAAGGATTTCAAGGTCTACCAACTTGATGTGAAATGTGCTTTTCTCTATGGGGTGATTGATGAAGAAGTTTATATTAAACAACCACCTGGCTTTGCAGACCCAAATCATCCTGATTATGTCTGCAAGCTTGATAAAGCTCTATATGGACTGCATCAAGCTCCAAAAAAGTGGTATGAGACACTATCGACATACCTCTGTCATCATGGATACAAAAGAGGTACTATTGATGGGACTCTCTTCATCAAAGAAATAGGGAATGACACACTGCTAGTTCAAATATATGTAGATGACATCATCTTTGGTTCAACTAATCCAAAGCTCTGCAAAGACTTTGAGATGCTGATGAAGAATAGATTTGAAATGAGTGCCATGGGGGAACTCAGTTTCTTTCTAGGAATTCAAGTGAAGCAGGTTGAAGATGGCATCTTCATTAGTCAGTCAAAGTATGTACAGGACATACTTATAAGATTCAAGATGACTGACTCTAAGGTTACAAAGACACCCATAGCCAGAAACCACTCCCTTGGTCCTGATCTTGAGGGGGAGTGTGTTGATGATCATCTCTATAGGGCTATGATTGGGTCACTTATGTACCTTACTGCTAGCAGGCCTGATATTATGTTTGCCACATGTATATGTGCAAGATATCAAGCCAACCCCAAGATGTCACACCTAATCACTGTCAAAAGGATTCTCAGATACCTCAAAGGTGCTCCAAATCTAGGCCTTTGGTATCCAAAGAATTCAGACTTTAATCTATATGCTTATACAGATAGTGATTATGGTGGTTGTAACATGACTGCAAAGTCCACATCTGGGGGATGTCAATTCCTTGGTGGAAGGATAGTCTCTTGGCAATGCAAGAAACAATCCTATGTGTCTGCATCAAATGCTGAAGCTGAATACATTGCTGCTGCAATCTGTTGTGCTCAAGTGCTCTGGATTCAGAATCAGATGCTAGACTATGGGTTCAACTTCAAGGATACTCCCATCGACATAGACAACAACAGTGCCATCTCCATTACAGAAAATCTTATGCAGCACTCAAGGACTAAACACATCAACATCAGGTATCATCTGATTAGGGATAATTTTGAAAAGGGATTGATCAAACTAATCAAAGTTAACACAAATGAACAATATGCTGATCTGTTTACAAAGGCATTTGATGAACAGAGATTTAAATATCTTGTATCAGCTATTGGGATGATTAACTTTGAATAGATTTTCCTTAATAACTTAATCAACTTTATTTCCTAAAACTGTGTGTCCTAAGTTGTCTATTAGATCACCTTATAAGCCCAGTTCTCTTTGGAAGAAAACTAACTTTTAACTGATATTCCTCAGATTTGTGAAAATTTACCTTCGAAGAACTCAAATTGCCTTTGGAAGAAATTTATGTCTTCAAAACATTTAACAGCTTATCTAAGATTTACCTTCGGAAGAAATTCTTGGAGTATCTTCCGAAGCTTAAATTTGTATATAAGCACTTAAATGTATTCAAAGAACAAATATCTTCCGAAAGCAACTAAGTCTCGGAAGACTTGTTCACTTCTTCCGAAGCCAAATTTTCAAAAACTCTTTGAAATATCTTCTGAAGCAAAACTTGCCTTCGGAAGCTTTGCTACAAAGCTTCCGAAGCCAAATTTGCCTTCGGAAGTTTTACAACTTCCAAGAAAACTAACTTTTTGGGCGCACTTTTTCAGAAGTAGGACCCACTTGTGGATTTCAAAGTTTATATTTTTGTCATAACTTTGTCTCAAATCCACGACATATATCTTCCAAACAGTTCTATTTCGTCTCTCTACTCTCACTGATCCTTACCCTAAATTTACCCCCAAATTTCATCTTCTTCTTCCTTTCTTCACTACAAAAGCTTCCTTAAATGGCCAACATTGATCATCGCAACGACCTTGATTTTTCCATGTACCTACACAGGCAACATAATCAGGTTGCCTTGTTACACTCTGAGAAGGATCCAAGCTTCTCAAATGTGTGTAGGTACCTTTCTTCGTCGCACTACTTCACATCCCTTACAATAGATCCTCCTCTTTACGAGGATCAGTTGCTTGAGTTCTAGAGGACCTGTCAAGAGGTCACCATAGACGGGGAGAAGGCACTGTCTGCTACAGTGCAGGGGAGGATAGTTTTCATCACTCCGGCCATCATAAACACCCATTTGTAGCTGGATGATGAAGCAGGTGAGCTGTCCTTTCCCAAATCTGCTGTCAACCATTCCTTTCAGCAGATGGGCTATAAAGGTGACTTCTCAGTCAAAACCTTCATGAAGGGGAAGGTCTCATCTCAATGGAAATACCTCCTCTATGTCGTCATTCACAACCTTTCTAACAAGCATAGAGGATGGGATAAAGTTCTAGAAGACCTCTCTTTTATAGTCCATGGGATGGTACAAGGGGTTAAGTTCAGGTACTCTCAGTTTGTATATACTAATTTACTTGCAAACTTAGACTCCTTCTAGTACTACATGTTCCCAAGGTATGTTCAACACATTCTCAACTGTGAGTTGGGACCACAGTTGAGGGGAACAGGTAATATTCTTAAAATAGGACAAATGAGGCCCAGCATCTTCAAAATCTTGAAGAAGCCAACTGTTGGCTTCTCTGGGGTAGAAAAAGGGGGAGGAAATTCTGACAATCACAGAACCTGGGAGTTCTTCCCAGAGTATGGACATAGAGGAATCACCATCCTCTCTTGCAGTTGTTCATACTCAGCAACCTCCTCTGGACAGTGACCTGAACTTGCTCATCCAACAACTATTTGAGGAGGGAATACCAAGAGCAATGTCTGCCTCTTCTGAGAACCCAATCTGGGGTTGGGGGTATGACAGCAATAGGAGAGCTCTTGTGATCTCTAGAGCTTAGGGTCAACTAGTAGTTCTCAACATTTCACACCTGAGTTTCTATGAGAGCATCAACTTGGTAGATCTGCCACTTGTCAACCCAAGCAATAACAAACAAGCAGCAAGATTGGCAGAAAGAATCCAAGACAGGGTGCTAGAGGAGTTTAAATTGAGATCAAAATTATATAGATAGAGGCTAGAAGGTGAGATCTTTGGTCAACTGGATGTTGAGGTAGACCCAGAGATTAGCTTCGAAGGGAAAACCTTGACTGAAGGCCCAGAGGTTGAACCTGTGAACCTTGAGACAGGATCTCCCTCTGCACCCACTACCCTTAGTGAAACACCAGCTGGTGATAGTGTTTCATAACCTCTCTCTGGCCAGAGCTTGATAGCTAAACCAAGCAATTAAGGCCAAAGCTCTCTCTAGCCTGAGTCCCCAAAGCATGTGGATGACAAAGGCAAAAGGAAAATGACTCCTGAGGAGATTAAGGAGGAGAAGAGAGAGAGGAAGAGGAAGCTGAGGGGAGAGAGTTCAAGTGGTTCCCTAAGGTTTATGGAAGCTGCAATCAGGGCTACCCCCAGGCTAAACACTCAGGAAGATGAGTTAAGGGCAGCCAGGCTAAACTACCTGGGAACTAGAAACTATAATGTTGATGAACTCATCTCTCTCCCCTTAGATGAATTGAATGAATTGGCTGATACAGAGTTGTCAAAGGAGAGGAAGGAAGCAGAGGATGCAGCATTGCTCCTCAAGCACAAGGAAGAAATAAGGCTGAAAAGACTCTACAAGAACATTCCTGTCCTCTCCCCAGTTCAAGATAGTCCTGAGCCAGAGACTGTGGCCACTGAACAACCTCAGGTAGCAACTGAAGAAGAAAGACTAAAGATGATCAGCTACCTGAGTGCCACAAGTCTCTATCAGGCAGATGCACTTCTTCCCTTACCATCTGAATACATATTGTTTGAATACAATAAGCAGATGGAAGAAAAAGCTAAAAGAGAAAAACAAGCTGAAAAGAAAAGATTAAGGGAAAAAGTTGCAAAGTCAAGGGCCATCATCCATAAAAGCCAAAAGAAGTGTACTGACAGACAAAGGATGATAAGTTTCTTAAAGCTGTATGGATTCTCCGGAAGGAGGCTTGGCCCTGTGTCTCTATCCACAATGGATGAGCATATCAGGGTAATCAAACAGAAGATAAAGAAGGGAGAGCTGGTGTACTTGCATTCTCCACCAAGTCCAGCTCAACCTGAAGTTAAGGTGAAGGTTGAACCCACTGAGACAACACAACCTGAACCTGGAGCTGCATCTCAGCCAACTTCATCTTCTGATCCATAGCAGGGTCCTCCTCTCTCTCCTTTTGAACCTGTAAGAGAGGAGATCCCAACTGAGGGGGACTCAACTGAACAACCTGGTATTCAAGACCAGTCCCTTTAGTTAAAATCATCAAGGAGAAGAAAAAGGATGGGCAGAAGATCAACCTCAAAGAGAAAAAGAAGAAAGGCATCCACCTCCCAACCTCAGGATGAGTCAGAGCATCCTGAGGGAGTGCATGAAGAGGTCTCTTAACAAACTCCAATCATAGTAGAGCCTCTTGCTGTTGGAAGACAAATTATGTCATGGTCTTATGATGAAGATCAAGACAGATGGTATGTCATAAGAGATCAGGAAGGCATGCATGTCTATTCCTTAGAAGACATGCTCAATCTTCCTCTGCATGATCTCTTTGACTTGATGTTAGTCTGAAGGATCCAGACCTAATGATGAAGAAAGGTATGATGAGGATCCTAATATGGACTATCAAAATATGAAGAACTTCTCTGTTTTGGTAGCATCAGCCTAGGGGGAGTTTGTAAGATCATCTGAAGATTATGAGGCTGATGCAACCAACAAGCCAGAATAACCAAGTCTTCCATGCATGCACTAAGGAACAAAGATGAACTAGCTTTGGAAGTCTTACACTCTTAAATGTGTCAAAGTGTAAGAACTTTCGAAGCTAACAGTTCGGAAGGAGTTACTTTGGAAGTTTCACACTTAAACAGAAAAATATTCTAAGTGTGAAATCTTCTGAAGCCAAAGACCAGCATCTTCCGAAGCCAAAGATGAAATCTTCCGAAGCTTCAGAGACAAAGTCTTCCGAAGCTATGAAGACTGATTTCTTCAGAGGATAGAGAAAATATGCTTTCTCTGAATCAACTTTTGTTAAAGCTGACACACTCTCCGCTGCCTGCTCTGGTGGTTCACCTACTTTACACAAGTTGGTGAAACATCCATGCTTTATCAAAAAGTAGGAATGGTTTTTGTCTGTAACTTACCTTACTTGTTTTTGTAGACTTTTTGTATTAGGAAAAGTCAGTGAGCTATGGCATGTTATAGTCACTAGTCAAAAGGCAATTTGCCTTTTGGATGTAGATTGATGTTGTTGTCTTGATTATTCAAATCCCAACTGTCTTTACATGTAAGTGACGATTGTAGGTTGTAGTATAAAAGTGTCTCAGGTCCTTGTAATTTCTGAATGCTTTGTAACACTTGTAAAAGAACTTGAGATCAATATATAACATCCTTGAAAACCAATCTTGTGTTCTTGTGTTGTTCTTAGTTCTATCTCTTTAATTTACTTGTGTTCTTAGTATCATCTGTCTCTAGTTACCAGTTCCTTATTTGAATTGTTAAGTGATCTAAGATCTCTCCTCAGTGTGAAACTAAGTGTTAAGTAACCTTACCCGGTCCTGCAGATGGTAACACTGGAGATTGAAACAAAGAAAGATCAAGCTAGTACATCCAATAACAAAGCATTGGTATCTCAGACAGATGGTGAGTATGATTGGTCTGATCATTTAGAGATACTCGATATGAAGCTATCCACTGCTTTGATAGAAGAGATTTAGAGTGATGAAGACTGTGTTGAAGAGAATGTTTTGGATGAGTTTGTGTCAGAAGATGTGCTTAAAGGAGTTTTTGAGAAAGAAAAGGAAGTAGAGGAAAAAAAGGTTGAAAGTGTCAAAAAGAAAGTTGAACTGAAAGAAAGGACTGTTAAGAATACTCCAGTCCAAGTTGAAGAATCTGTTGAAGCTGTTGAGCTTGCTCCAGCATCTGCTTGTACTGATAAGGAAAGTGATGTTGAGATCACTCCAGCAACAAAAGCAGAAGAAACAAAAGTTCTGAAGGCCTTCATGGTACAAGTTGTGCCTGAAGAGACAAAGAAATCAGAAGCAATCGAAGAGATACATTCTAATCTTTGTTCAGATGTTTGCATTGAAAAGGTAAACAGATATAGGGTTCACAATGAACGCCTGATATTAGAAGTTGAAAAACTTCAATATCAAGCTCGTAAATATAAATCAGATGAGAAAATCTTTAAAAAAAAGATAGATGGTTTAAACAAATCTATCTACCAATCAAAATTAAATCTTCATGATAAAGAATGTAATATAAAAGATTTGACAAAATGTAATGATGAATTATCTTTAGAAATTAACAAAATCAATAGTGAACTCTTATCTACAAAATTAGTTGTTGAAAAATTCAAACTTTCATCAAACATGGTTGAATGTATAATCAAGTCACAGATGACACAAAAGATTAATGGTGGTAAAAGTGGAGTGGGTTATGATAACATTGCACTACCTATTCATGATGGTAAAAGTGGAGTGGGTTATGATAACATTGCACTACCTATTAATCATGATTACACATCTTTGCCTTCATCAATTACAACTCATGATAAAGAGACCTATGGTTTAGGTTTTCAACCAAAAACAGACTTCACACCTCCAGTCAATATTTAACTGACTGTTGACCCTGTCACAAAAACTAAAATTAATATTAATAATGACAATTCTTTGTAGAAAGTGTGAAGATAGAAGGTTTGGTTGAAGAGTGGGACAGCGATGATGAATTGGATTTTATGGAAAATAAGATTTGTAATGAAAAACAGACTTGTAATTCATCATCTATGATAAACGAAAAATTGGAAGTTTTTGTTGATTCAAATATTTGTCAAAAAATGTCAAATAAGGATAAGAAACGAGAATAAAAAATGAACTTTAAAAACAAACAAAGTAAAAGTGTCACATCATCCATATCTGACTTGAAAACTGATTTCAAGAACAGATTTGTTTCTATAAGCAACATTAATAATGAGGATCATATTTTAAAAGAAACAAATGCTAGTTTCTTTAAAAATAATCTTATATCATTGCTAACACTGTGAAACAAGATGTGTGTAGAACAGGTTTGAAAGACACTGGTCCTAATTCAGTAAGGAAGGTTCATAAGGATAAAGTCACAAATCATGCTACATCAGCATCAAGAATGAATCCAAAAGCTAGGACCAATACCTCAATTTCTCCAAAATCATCTCGAGCAATTCATAACGAGAGAAAGGAAAGAGAGATTGTTAAAGAATCAAAAGGCCAAGGACATACTAAGGCTAGATTCTGTGATAACTATGGAAGTTATCCAAAAAAGTTTGTGCAAAACATAAGAGCGCCAACTACATATTATAAAATTTGTTGTTATGTGTGTGGAAAGCCAAATCACATGGCAAGAAATTGTCGTTATCAATATCAGTTAACAAGCAAACATAAATTTCACAATTCAATAGCAAACAATAGAAAATGTTTCTTTGTAAATGCAAATTTTAAAAAGAAATTTAAATCAATCAAATGTGTTTGCTAAAAATAATACTGATTTAAACAAAGGAAAGACAAAAGTAAAATCAATACAAGTTGATGATAACAATTTCATCACACTACCAAACAAACAAATTCAAAGGTGGAAAATTAAAAACAATTCACCTGAGCCTTTTGTTGTTGAAAAATGTGTTTTTGATGACAAAAGAGGTATGATATTGTAAAATGTATCATATTTAGATAAAAACAAAGAGCTCAAGTTAACCATGGCTTGGGTTCCTAAAAATGAATAAATTTGTCATGTAGATAGTGGTTGTTCATGGCGCATGACAGGTAATATACCTCTATTAAACAACATACAACCATACAACGGAGGATATGTTATCTTTGTGAGGGACAAAGGAGGTAAGATTACAAAGAAAGGTATAGTAAAAAATGGTGTATTAAGCTTTGAAGATGTCAATTTTGTAGAGGAACTAAAATATAATTTGCTTAGTGTCTCTCAAATTTGTGACAAAAAGTATTCAACACATTTCACTGATAAAGAATGTCTTATATTAAAACCTGGCTTTGTAATTCCCGATGAATGGATTTTATTGAGAACTCCAAGAGACAAAGACACGTATTTACTTGATATGAATGGTTCACATTCATTTTTAACTGTGTCATGTTTGTTATCTAAAGCCTCGAAAAGTGACACATTGTTATGGCATCGTCGTCTTGGTCATGTAAATGTTAAAACTATGAACAAGTTGGTTAGAGGAAATCATGTTATTGGCCTACCTTTGAAAGAATTTCAACTTATAGAGTATTATCTGTCATGTTCTAAAGGCAAACAACATAAACTTCCTCATAAACCAATCACTCATACTCAAATTGACTCTATTCTTCAATTGCTACACATGGATTTATTTGGTCCTATAAATGTTTTGAGTTTGGGAGGTCGTGCATATTGTTTGGTTATTACTGATGGATTTTCTAGATTTACATAGATATTCTTTTTAGCAACCAAAGATGAGACACCTCATTTGCTGATGAAATTCATGACAATTGTGGAAAATCAGACGGACAAAACAATCAAATGCATACGCAGTGATAATAGAACCAAATTCTGTAATCGTATCTTGAACGAGTTCTGAGATTCAAAGGGGATAGCAAGACAATATAGTTCTGCAGGAATTCCACAACAAAATAGAGTTGCTGAAAGACGAAACAGAACCTTAATTGAAGCAGCTAGAACTATGTTATTAGCAGCCAAATTACCTTCATTCTTTTGGGCTGAAGCTGTTAACACTGCTTGTTATGTACATAATTGTGTTTTAATCAATAAACAAAAAAATATGACTCCTTATGAAATCTTTTTCAAACATAAACCCAAAGTCAAATATTTCAAAACTTTTGGATGCTGTTGTACTTTGTTAAACACATCTGATAATAAATCAAAATTTGATGAAAAAGCTAATGATTGCTATTTTATTGGTTATGTAGCCAACAAAGTAGCATACCGGGTTTATAATAAAAGAAATTAACAAATAATTGAGTCATTTGATATTGATTGGCACGAATCTAACAAAACAGATGCAGGTTCTGCACCTTCATGGGTTTATGATTATGCTTCTTTATTTGAAACATTTAATCAAAAATCTATTGTTTCTACAGCTGATTCACCTTTGACATCCTCAATTCAAGATATCTTTGTTGATAATATTGGATCTACGTCTTCTCAAGCTAAAGGAATATCTTCAGATATACCTTCTTCTTCAAGTGTTGCAGCTATTCCAACTTCTGTTTCTGATATGGATTTACCTCATAATGATCCAGTTATTGAACAAGCTCCACAAGTTTCAGATTAGAGTTCCTCTTCTACTCAAGTTGATCCAATTGATACAATTCAGGTACCATTTGAAGATCTTTATGTCAACAATGATATTCAAGATGAAGATATTGTTTATCAACCTGAAGGATGGAGCACTGCTGATGAACCAGTTGGACATATATCTAACTTAGATGAAGTTATCTCTAAAGATGTTATTCCATAGTTGAGAATTCATAGAAACCATCCAACAGATGCTATCATTGGTCCATTATCACAAGGCGCCAGAACTCAGAGTCAATCAGGAGCTATAAACACATGTTTATATTCATGTTTTCTATCTCAAATAGTGTCAAAAAATGTTGAAATGGTATTAAAAGTAAACAGTTGGGTAGAGGCCATGCAGGACGAACTGATGCAATTCAAAAAGTTGAATGTTTGGCATCTGTGTGAATTGCCAAAGGGTAAGTTGCCAATCGGTACGAAATAGATTTTAAGAACAAGATGGATGAAAAGGATGTGATTGTTCGCAACAAGGCCAGACTTGTTGTACATGGATTCTATCAAATTGAAGGGCTTGATTATGAAGAAGTATACGCTTCTGTTGCAAGACTAGAAGCTATATGAATTTTTCTGGCATATGCTTTATTCAAAAACTTCAAAGTTTATCAAATGGATGTCAAAACTGCATTCTTGTATGGCGTAATAAAGGAAGAAACCTATGTCTGTCAACCACCTGGTTTTGAAGATCCAGATCATCTTAACTATGTTTACAAGTTAGACAAAGCACTTTATGGTTTACATCAAGCTCCTCGAGCTTGGTATGCCACTCTCACTGAACATTTGTTTGCAAATGGTTATACACGAGGTGCAATTGATCAAACTTTGTTCATACAAAAGACTGGTGTTGATCTGATTATAGTTCAAGTTTATGTCAATGATATTATCTTTGGATCTACCAATGATGATTTGTGCAAGGAATTCAAAGTAGTCATGAAGAAGAAATTTGAGATGAGTTCTCTTGGAGAAATGACGTTTTTCTTAGGAATCCAAGTTAAACAAGACGAGAAGGGAATACTGATACATCAAGAAAAGTATATTCATAGTCTCCTGGATAAATACAAATTCCAAGACTCCAAGACAGCTTCTACTCCTATGTCTTCTCATCCTACTTTGACTCCAGATCTCACGGGAGAAGATGTTGATCAACATATGTATCAATCAATGATCGGATCCTTAATATATATCACTATAAGCAGACCGGACATCATGTTTCCAGTTTGTCAGTGTGCATGTTATCAAAGTAATCCAAAGGAGTCTCACATGAAAGCTGTCAAGAGGATTTTTAAGTATCTCAAGGGTCAACCAACACTTGGCCTTTGGTATCCTAAAAATTCTGATTTCAATTTATTTGTTTACACTAACATTGATTATGCAGGATGTAACTTGGATAGGAAATCTACTACGGGCGGTTGTTAATTTCTTCGTAATAGGTTGATTTCATGGCAGTGCAAGAAACAGTAGACAGTATCTACTTTAACTGCAGAAGCTGAATATGTGGCTGCATCAAGTTGTTGTTTAAAAATCGTTTGGATTCAACAAGTCCTTGATTATGGCCTAAATATTTATGATACTAAAATCTTTTGTGATAATACTGCAGTTTTAAACATTGTGAAGAATCCAATCCAGCATTCAAAGACAAAACACATTGACATCCGCATGTATTTCATTCGTGACTGTTTTGAATCAAACTTATCCATTTGGAATCAATTTCCATAGATGACAACATTGCTGATATGTTTACTAAGGTGTTTGATCATTCCAGATTTAATTTTTTAGTTAAATCTTTGGGCATGATTAACTTTGGTTAACACTTATTCTTACACCCTTTTCAAAAATATTTTTCTTTGTTTTGGTAAAATTGTTATTTTCTGTCTAGATAATCACAATTTTAGGGGGAGAAAATTTAAAAATTTAAAAACAATATATATATATATTGTTCTTAGGGGGAGTAAATAGTTTAAAAAGAAGTACAAAAAGATTTTGATTTACAAGAATTGAGAAAATTAAATTTTCAAGAGTTTACAGGAAATGATAGTACATTTCTTGATTTTGAATCATTGCATCTTAAGGCTTACAAGAAACTGACTTGGATTATGTTTGATATGTTGATAGGCTGGACATTCAAGAATGAAAAGCACTATGTTCTGTGATGCACTAAAAGTAACTATCTATGACTGAAGTGGGTAACTCATCAAGGTTTTGTGGTAACTCTGATTCCATGCTAAAACAGACTGAGAGTTATAATCTGGTCATACTCAAGCCAGTTACTTTCTGATTCAGTTTCTTTCAGATATTGTATATATATGTAAAAATCAAAATACAAAAATAGATATACAAATGAAAACAAAATACAAAAGAGAAAAACAAATAAAATGAGCTAAAAGAAGCCAAAAGGCCATATAGGAATAAAAGATGCCAATGAGCATATTAATAAATGATATATCATAGACATACATACTATATGATAAATATTTTTTCTTTTTGAGAATATGTTCTGACACAGAAGGCAAAATCAAAAGATGGGACATGTAAGTCCGACTAGGTATGTAAGTCCTAAATGTCTTGTGAGGGCAAAAACATAAGTCAGACTGGCTGTTAAATAAGTCCTAAAACTTGTTAATATTCTGTGTTCAGAAAGGTTTCTCAGGCTAGTTATGCTCATAATAGATTATATATTAGAAAATTATTTCTGAAAAGGCTGATCAGAAGTGAAAGGTTTAAGTCAATTGGGGTGGCTTGAAATCTCGAAAGTGTCTTGAAGTTGGATAAGGTTCTACAGGATTTTTTATTGTGGGACATACTAAAGACATATAATTTAATCAAAACATGATAAAATCGCATCTTATGTGTCTAAGTAAACTTGAAGTCTAAGTGTAAATTGGATACAATATATTGACAATCAACATAACCAGTTCCATTTATAATAAAGCTGGATGATGGTAATGATCAATTTCTAAGAAATATGATCTTGTACTTGAAAATTATCAAAAATAGTTAAGTAAATAATTAGTCAATATTGTTTGTGTACATATGTTTTTCTACTTGTTTCTTTTCTATATCTTTTACAAAATTAAGGGTGTTAGAATAATTGTAAACACTTAGTTAAACATAATCTTTTTCATAACATATCAAAAGGCTCAATAAGATCATTAAAATTCAATAAAAGGTTAAAAGTTAAAAAATAATAAATAATAAATTTTCAAAGAAAAATGAACTTTTCTCGTGAAAGGTTCACATCATGCGAAAAGTTCATCATGCGAGAAGCCTGACTTCTCGCGCAAGAAGTCAGAGTCCTATATAAAGCACAGTGTGAGAAAAGTCAAGTATTCGCACAAACTTACTCTGAAATTTCAATCTCAAATTCTAAGTGTTAAAACTTTGTCCAACTAGAAAACTTGGTTCATTGTGGTCGCCCATTGATTCCTAATCACTTATTAAGGTATATAGATGTTAATAACTTCGATTTGAATGTGTTTGATCTTGACCGAAACTTTAAGGATTTAAAATACGTTAAAATTGAACAAATTAATCAAAATAAACCTTAATAATGACATAATTGACACCTATGAAACATGTTTTATGGGCTAAAACATCTTGAAATTGACAGATTGAAAATTTGAAGTATAACAGACTTTTTGCATGCGAAAAGTACTGTGAATATGAACAGATGTGAAAAACTTGACTTGTCGCGTGAGAAGTTGACCTCTGGTAAAATTCAATTTCAAGCGATAACTTTGACTTGTCGCATGAAACTGAAATTTGTAGTTTTCGCGCGGGAAGTTCAAAATTCCAAAAATTTTCTAAGTGTTGATTTTTCTTTTCTAATTCTGAAATTTTTTTGAATTTTTCTTGTGTACTGATATTAATGCTTAATGTTTCAGATGGCAAGGCCTATGGTTTTTAAGAAGAACCATAATGCGATTGCATACCTCGGTGATGTTTCTGAAGACAAAGCGTTATACCGATCACTTATTGAGGGACTCAAGACATCCCGTATTCATATTCTATATCTGCCAATGCTACTATCTATTCTGATATCATAGACCAGTTCTGGCACATGGCTGCCAATGAGATAGACAAGGATGGAGAACCCTGTATTACTGCCACTGTCAAGGGAAAGAGGGTTGTGATTACCGCTGAGGTAATTAACAGCGTGTTATTACTTGAAGATGTGCTTAATGCACCAGTGAAGATTGATGATGATGCTGTAAAGGATTGTTTAGTACGTATGGGTTACAGTCACCGTTACCCATCGTTGGAGAAGAAGTACCTTCCACCCTTCTGGAAGTACTTGTTTCATGTGGTGATCTATTGCCTTAGCAATCTCAAAGCGGGCATGGATAGTTTGAGCGTTGTGTTCGGATCCCTGCTTATATCACTTGTTGATGATCTTCCTATAGCATATCCAAAGTGATTTTTTCAGAGATATAGAAGAATGTGATTGTTGCGGTGGGGAAGAAGTTGATTATGTACCCCAGGTTTATTCAGATGATTATGAATGCTGCTCACCCTGAGCTAGCAGTGTCTGATTCACCCAAGTATGTGGTTATGACTATAAAGAAAGACATATTCACCTATCTTATGGGTGTACGAGGGAATGCTTGGGATGGTTCTCATTTTGCTAAATTGGGAAGATTTGTAGATGGTTTTCAAGTAGAAGATCAACCCCAAGAGACAGAGACTCCTCATGTTCATAGAGATGTTACATCTGGTACATCTACATCGACTGCACAAGCTGTTGAAGCTGATACTGTATATCCATCCATGAGTACTGCACCAGAAGCACCTGAGAGATCTCAGGATGCTACCAGATCGGACACGGAAGAGGTGAACACCTGGTTCATTGACAGTAGGAGTGAGATTGACAGTGATCAGATTAGGAACGTACCATACGTATTACAGGAACGTCCCAAAGTGCGCGAAACACCTGCCATACGCACTGCTGAGGAGTGTGATTCTGATTTTGTTCCTGAAGAGACTCCCATGTCTAGGGGGAGAAGAAAGAGAATGGCACGAAGAATGGGTGAAAGTCCTCGTGGTAGGGGTAGAGGACGTGGCATGTTAAGGAAACGTCGGACCCCAGTGACCACTGAGCCGATTGTAGAAGAGGTTATTGTTACTAAGACTCCTGTCATAGTGAGTGAGGCAACACCTACTGTAACATCATCTGAGTTGCCCACTTATACTGCTGATGTTATGAGGACACCTTCGAGAGAACAAGTGGAGGATGAGATGACTGATATGGACGACTTTATAAAACACACCTCCTGAGCTAAGACAAGGTGCTAGTGCATCAACTAGTTCACCTACACGTGTTACCCTTGAGGATCGTGTACAGAATCTGAAGAGAGAAATGTTTAGCAAAACCCAAGTGATTTATGATTTACAAAGGCAGTTAATAGAAAGAGATGAACGGATCAGGAATCTCGAACATCAACAAATGTTTATATTCAGCTGTGTTCAGATCCTCGAGCAGAATTGAGGAATTTAAATTCAAGTGGGTCATTTCAATAAGAAACCACTGAAGTTGGAGAGAGTAGTGGACAGCAACCTGCTGGTCCTGAACCTACTGAAGATCCGATAGTGTCTACAGTGCTTCCTGTTGATCTTGTTGTTCAGGAAAGGACAACAGAGATTGCTGAAGTTGGTCAAGAGTCACCTTCCACTGATATTCATATGACTACTGAGGACCAACTTGTAGTTTTTACTAGAGAGGCTTTTGTTGAGCCTGAACACATGATGCCTATTCCAAACCCAATTGAAGATGAAGATGAAGGGTTGGATTTGATAGATTATGATTCGTCTGAGGATGGTGATGATGATGATGATGGTGATGATGGTAATAAGAGAGATGATGATGATAATGATGGTAATGATGATGATGATCAGGGTGGTGACATGGGTTATACAACTACTGGTAATGCTGGAACATCGGGCACTAACAATGTCTCATGACCAAGTCCCGATGATTTAGTTGATTATACACCACTAGACCCTGAGACGGAGGCTGCTTATGAGAGAGAGTTTTATACATTCCAGCAAACTCTGATTACTGAAGGGACGGAAGAAGAGTTGGGTGTGTTTCATGATTTGGAAGAAGGAGTGGAATACACTGACATATTTGGAAACAGTCTCAAAGACTTGTTTTCTGATACTTTGGTTGAAGAAGGTAAGTTCATAGGGGAGTCAAGCAATACACAGACGACTAACGAGACAACAGATGTTATAGGCCAAAGTGTTGTGCATTAGGTCGGTAACCTAACAGTTAATGCTCCTCCTCCACCAACTTAAATTCACATGCTGAGGCATTCCAAACCTTTCACAAGGTACGAAAACTCAGAACCTATTATCAGTTGGGCGTACGATCAAGAGAAGAAGATGTATGTTGTGAAGAGAAAGGGCGGAGCCATAGAGTATTTCCAAGACGAGCACAACTTTCATACACTCAGAGCATCAGATTTATATGCTATGGGTCATGTTTCGTTCTTTAACCCGAGTAATTATATCAAAGCAAACTAGATAAGAAATATGATTTATCGACAGAGCAGAACCAACTTCAAAGACTTTAAGACCGCCAAATCTAAAGTTATTGAAGATGAGACCCGGATGGACCCGAACACGAACAAGCCAATGAAGATAAGGGTTTATAGACATCCAAGATATGCTAAGAAGATTCCAATTCACGCTCCGGTGCTAGTTAATAGCTTGTCTAAGCTGATGGGGTGGAGTTATGAAAAGGATACTGGTCATGCGATAATCAAGTGTGAAGACAAAGAGTTCTGTATCATCTACCCTGTGGATCTGCTACAGTTTGAAGTTGTAGGCATGTCCAATTGCAGCTGAAAAATATGTACACTTCATAGCGGCACAGTTTGGTTGGATGATTACGAAGGCCCTGAACAACAAGATGTATGCATATGGGGGCAGTTATCAGGTTGCAGACGTGGACTTCTAACAGCATTGATTTACCGAGCCTAGGGGGAGATTGTAGGGGTTGAACCTAGAGGCTAGAGAAATCAAATCAAGATAAAGATCAAGATCAAGTCACGCGAGAACCTATAGTTACTGCGTGGAAACTGCTTCTCGCGCGATAACTACTTGTCGCATGAGAACTGATGTTTTCGCGCGAGAACTTCTTTTTGTTTATAAATAGAAGTTTAGCTTTGTAATAGTTAGAACTTTGATAGAGAGATTTTTCACTTTCCTGATTTGTACTTACTGTACTTGTAATCAAATCAGAGATCAATAGATTGTGAAGTTTATTTACTCGCTTGTTCTTCATTTCAATATTCAATCTTATCTTCCGTGATGAATACATTCCGCATTCTTATCACGAGATCGATCTAATTGTATTGTACTGATCCTTACAAGTATTATGTGCTGATTTAAAGCTCCCAATCACCTTTTGGGTAGAGGCATCGAGTACAACATGCTATGTCTTAAACCAGATCGTTACTGTCAAGAGGCATAAAAAGACTTTCTATGAACTTTTCAGTAATCACTAACTAGATTTATTAAAGTTTAAACCATTTAGGTGTCAGTGTACTATTCTTCTGACTAAGTTTCGTGCGTCCAAAATGGAGGCAAAGGTAATAAAATGGTTCTTTTTGGGCTAGTCGGTAAATTCTCCAGACAAACATAACTTTAATTGAGCAACATGAACCATTGAATTAGCTTATCATGTTGATTGTAACTAGCATGTAACACCTCCAACATGGAAAGGACTAGAAAGGTTATTCGATTACAAATCATTATTTGAATAATTTAACATGTTCCCTAATATTTCTCAAGGTAATTTGGACTATCTTGTTTCTGGAAAGGACAAAGAATTGTTGAAGGATTCACCCCTTATTCAGTTGTTCCTCCACCCGCACTAGGAGATAATGCTTCATTTTATCATGATACTTCATATTCATCAACTACTACAAATGTTGAAGTGGAAGGCAATGCCATACATGAAGAAATTTAGTCAAATTTGGAGACTAATGTGCAAGTCAATGAAACCCTTACACTAAGAATTCATAGAGACCATCCTTTGGATGATATTATTGGAGATCTGATAAAATGGGTTTAGACTTGATAAGGTGTATAAAATGAGTGCTTTTGTGTTGATTTCATATCACAAGTGGAGCCTAAAAACATGGCTATAGCTCTATAAGATAACAACTGGGTAGAGGCTATGCAAAAGGAATTTGTAATAGTTTGATAAACTACAAGCATGGAAACTTGTTGATCTTCCTTAAGATGTATGCCCAATTGGCACTTTGTGGGTGTTCAATATTAAGAAGAATGATAGTGGAATAATTGTGAGAAATAAAGCGCGCTTGGTGGTTCAAGGTTTAAATCAGCAATAAGGTAATGATTAATAATGAAGTATATACACATGTGGCATGCCTTGAGTAAATAAGGATCTTTCTAGCCTAACATCTCTTAAGAGATTCAAAGTGTACCAAATGAGTGATGCGCTTTATTATATGGGAAAGTGAAAATAGTTGTGCGTATGTCAACCTCTAGGGTTTGAGGAGCAAGATTATCCTCATAGGGTTTACAAGCTTGACAAAGAATTATATGGTCTTCATTAATCTCTAAGAGCCTATTATGAGACATTGTCCACACATTTTCTAAACAATAGATTTGAACATGGTCAAGTAGTACACTATTTGTTAGAAAAAGTGAGGGAGACATATTGCTTGTACAAATCTATATCGATCACATCATCTTTGGATCGACAAATGAAGATTTGTTCAAAGAGTTCAAAGGCGTGATGAAATCCAAGCTTAAGATGAGTGCTATGGAAGAATTAGCTTTCTTCTTGGGATTACAAGTGAATCGATCTAAACACAGGCTTTTAAGTCATTAGAAAAAATATGTTTATGAAATTATAACATGTTCTAATATGTTTAACATGTCTACAATGAGCACTCCAATTAAGGTTAATCATAATCTAAATACAAATCCTGAAGTAGAAGATGCTGACCCTCACTAGTACAGGGCCACGATAGGATTACTAATGTATATCACCGCCTCCTGACTAAACATTATGTTTGTTGTATGTGTGTATTTGAGGTATCATGCAACAATATAGTTAAGAAGATCTTTTGGTACCTAAAGGGAGATCGAAACTTAGGTCATTGTATCCTTGTAATAACAATCTTTCTTTTTCTACTTATACTGACTATGATTATAGTAGTTGTAATATCAACAAGAAATTAACTACTGATGGGTGTCAAATGCTAGTGGGAATATACAATAAGCAAACCACTGTCTCGATTTCTACCATAGAAGCTAAGTTTGTGGTTGCTTCAAGTTGTGTTCACAGGTTTTGTGGATTCAGCAACAGATGAGAGACTATGCTTTGAAATTTCTTAATACGGCCATTCATATTGATAATTATGCTACAATGTCCATCATCCGTAATCCTGTATAACATTTTAAAACGAAACAAATTGAGATTCGTCACCATTACATAGAGGATTTTATGGAAAAGAAACTAGTTGACATAGTAAGAATTGAATCCAAAGATAACATAACTGATTTATTTACCAAGGTTTATGACCAAACATGTTTTGAACTCCTACTACAAATGATAGGCTTGGAAATATATGAATGAGTTAACATGGAAGTACATTTTTTTTACTTTCTTATTTTAACTTTTAGCCTTCCTTCTTTTTCACAAACAAATATTTCCAAAACATTTTAGGTGTGTTTGACATAATATTTAGAAAATACAAAAAGGTTTTCATTATTTATATTTTCTTAAACTTTGAATACAATATTTAAAACATAAACGGGAACTAATGGTGCATAAGAGGAGAGATGATTGTAGATCGGTTTCCATTCATATCACTTAATGTTTACTTTTAGAAGAGAATTTTTTTCTATGCAGCTTCATCATGCGATATGCTGGTAGGCTCAACTGATAACAAGATGATATGATATGTCTGACTGACATAAAGTCTGAAAAACATGTATGCATATATATCAATGCTATTTAGTTTAAACTAAGTCTTGTTCAATAATAGGCTGAGAGTTACATTCATGTCTTACACACAACAGTTACCATTAATTATAAGTTTTCATTTACATTTATATATATATATATATATATATATATATATATATATATATATATATAGAGAGAGAGAGAGAGAGAGAGAGAGAAAGGTTACGGTACAAAGTGTTTTTTTCATGCGAAACATACGAAGTTATCACGCAAGAATGGACGTTACGGGTGGAATTATAACGCAAGGTTAATAATTAATTACGTAGAGATGGAATTATCACGCAAAGGTGAAATTATTACGCAAGAAGATATTTGCATGATAATTCCATCTCTGCGTGATAATTCCACGAGAGGGTAATTTGTCTTGCGTAATTATCACTTTGTTTTTGCTTGTTTACTATTGTTCTTGTGTGATCATTCCACCCCAAAACTTTGTACACTTCACAAGAAAAAAACACTTTGTATAGTAACCGGCCAACCGGCCGATATATATATATATATATATATATATATATATATATATATATATATATATATATATATATATATATATATATATATGTGTGTATGTATGTATGTATGTATGAAAAGCATAATTTGTGCAAAGCCTTTAAGGAAAAAGAGCACAAGCTAAGCCATTAGGAAATTGCAAAAGTATCAAATCTAAAAAGAGATATCATTGATGCACAAGTAAATATTTTTCCATTGGACAAGTATCTATCTTTGAGGGGTATAAATTGTAGATGGGGTTTGTAAGTCTATCATGCATGTAAATCCTAAATGTCTATATGTGTGCTAACTTATTCTCTATAGTATTCATTTAGGTTCATGGTGATATATATGTTGTTTAGGGGGAGAGCTTGGGGAAGGACAATGCTCCTAAAGATCTAGATTCTGCAAATAGAGCAGGTGGTAATGGAGCTATTGCTAGTAGTGCGGTGGTAGTGGAATAACCAGATTTGACTAAAGAATATAGTTCTAATGCTCCAACAAATTCTAGTACTCAAGGGGAGCCTCAGGGTAATTGTAAACAGGTTGTTGATGAGGTAGAGATTGTTGAGATGGGTGACATATTTGTAGATCAGTGTGAGGAAGTGATTCTTAATATGAATGAGATTTCTTACAAAGGTGAGACTGGACGTTATTCTATGTAAACTATAATTGAGAGACGATTTAGGGTATTGATGATGAGGTCTTCAAGGACAAGAAACTATGTGTTGAACCATCTACTCCTCAAGATGATGTAAATGATGAGAAAGTCATGGTATAGCTTAAATAAATTACCTCCTACGATGAAGATATTATATGAAGACAAGCAGATAAGTTAGAATAGCCTGGAAAGATCATAGCTGGATGTTTGATAAAGCAATTAGTTGTTTTATTATTAGAAAAATGGATGGTTTACAATATTTCACTGGGTTTAATAGTTTAACATATCTTCCGTTATGCGAATTGATAGAATTATCTCATTTGGAGTTAATTAACTGATCTAAATATGGCTGGGCAACTCATATGCAGACGCTTATTTAGAAAGAATGCAAAGAAAACAAGTCTAAGAAGATAGAGCCTAAGAGCCCGAAGAGAATTGTTGATAAGTCTATAATTGATCCAAGAATGAACAAACCTTTGGTGAAACTAGTTTATCCTCTAGTTTAAGGTTTGAAGAAGATTCCTCTTCAAAAGTATGGGATGAATATTTTGCGCTCGCTAAAGCTATGGTAATATGATAGATATACTAGGGAAACAGTGTTTAAAGATCAGATGAAAGAAATTCTACATATATATAATCCGATGAATCTAATATATGATTCGAGGAATCTGATAAATTTCTCTAACAAGAATTTGTAGATTCAATGCAATAATCATATTTTGTTTCATAGTGACTATGAAAGAGAAGCACTGCAGTTCTAGTTTCTTATTAGACCATGTCAGAAGAAAGGAATCTATGCAGGAAGCTCACTACCGGTTAATAATAGTGATTGGGATCTTAAACATCTTCAATCTGATGTCAATGGGGAGTTTGTGGATGCATGTTTCTATGACAACGCCTTGAAGATCTTTCAGATTTAGTGTAGTCTTTATTCTTTGTGTTTTGTAATTACATGTTTGAGTTCGTAAAAGGTTTTGCTAGTTTTTGGTTCATGCGAACTTAGGTGGTTGTTGAGCAGGTCGTGGTTGGTTGTTTGGATTCTCAATCTAGATCTAGTATGATGAACTAGTGGGTGCTTGATCAATAGCTTATGAAAGTGATATAGTTGGTATCCCTAATCGAAAAAGAATGCGATTTTACCATACTAACTTCACTATCTTTGGATCGAACATTAACGATGATTTCCTACCAGAGTATTGGGTATGCATGCAATCCTATCATCTACACACTTAGAACACACGCCGCTGAAAAAAAGAAAGACAAGAAGTAAAGGACTAATACTAAAAAAACTTAAATGAATCAATTACAAAACATTAAACGCACTGATTCCCCAGCAACGGCGCCAAAATTTGATCGTTGTCTAAGTATTGATCAAATAAGATGTTAAAATTTATCTTCCTATTCACCTTAAACTAGTTAGGGTAAGAAAGGTTGTCGATCCTCATGGAATTAATGGTCGGTGTGTTGCAATTAGATTTTTTAGAAGACGATTAACTAAATTACTTACTATTGTCTCTTGGCTATGAAAATTAGATTTTGAATTGAATAATTAGTAAACAAAAAAAATAATTTGAATTCAATTAAAATTGTTAGGAAGATAATTATGAGATAGAGTAATCCACTTCGGGATTCAAGTTTGGCTTTCAGTAATTGTTGGTATAGTTTGGTGGAAAATCCTTAACGGGGGATTCTATGTGTGTAATGATTAAGAGATATAGATAACCAAAACTTAAAGGGTCTTAGTACACAATACCAATTCAATTAACAACCAAAACTTTGCAACTATATAATTCGCGTAAGATCATATGACATTTAAATAGAGGTTAACCAAAAACAATTGTTAAATAACCCAAAACACAAGTTGAACTTAGAAAAGAACTTAATGGGTTCTAAAGTTTAATCACAACCCAAGTTAAACACAAAAAAAATCTAATCATACAAAACCTATTCTCTGACATAGATCACGAGAAGATTATCCTTCTCATCGTTGTTGAATGATCTTCATAACAGTTGATGATTTGTATGTTGGATGATTGTATATTGTTGGACACAGGTGGAATGGTGAAGCAATAGCCTAGGAACTTCTAATATTTGTCAAAAGTCGCCCTAGGTTGAATGAGATGCAAGTGGTGCCTGAAAAACAATAAAAAACAAATTTACAGAATTTCCCGTCGGCCCTAGCATAGCCTATGCTAGCCGGTGTAGCCCATTGTGAGCCTTTCAGTTACTTTAGAATTAATGCTACTTTAGCCTATGATAGCTATAGTAGGCTACGATGGGAGGCTTTCTATTGCATTTGGAATTAAGACTCGCATAACCCTGTGATGGCTACAGTAGCCTACATTAGCTTCCATCCCCGACTCGTTGAAATCTTCATTTCTCGACCCATCCAACGCCTTTCTTCACCATATAAGATTCGAACTTGATCATTTTAACATTTAAAAAAACAAAATTCTAACACATTCACATCATTTTTCATGTGAGTTAGGTACATTAGTGTTTATATTGTGTTCCTCACGGTCAAAGCTAATAATATTATAAACATTATCTTTTTTCAAGATACAAGGTATTACTAGATTTATCCCAATTTTCACAGTGATGAAGAATCAATTAACACATGAGGAATATAATCCAAATAGATTTTGTATGAGTAATGATTTACGGATTAGTTGTAATAACAGATATGTAACAAAAATATAGAAACTTTAGTTCCTTTCTTAGCAAAACAAAGAAGTATTATTAAGTTAAACTTCAATTCTATACTTTCTTGGTTATGTGCATAAATTAATTTATAAATTGTAATAATGACATCTCTACAACAGTGATCTCATGCTATAAACTAGATTCATCTAACACTGTATATCAAATAGAGTTTTGCCTATGTAAACACACATACACTTCAACACGGGTTAATGTAACATGTGTAATTATTATTTAATTTTCACACTACTACTAGTACCATTCATGATCAATGAGCTATTCATAATAAACAGTCATTATCTTCTCGTATGCAAACTCTAACATTCTATCAATTCCTAACGTATATGTAATATTCATTTTATTTTCAAGTTATTCGTACAACTACATAGAAAAGTAAAATCTTTTTCACTACAACAATTTAGCTCTGTCCCGACGACATCTATAGCGACGACATACGTCGCTGGTATAGTTTGGTCTATAGCGACGACATGTCGTCGCTATATAGTAATAGGTATTTTTGACTGGTCAAACTCTATACCGACGACTTGTCGTCGGTATAGAGTTGGCGGGCTTCAAAATAATACGCGGGATTTATGAAAATACCTATGCCGACGACATGTCGTCGCCACAGGTGAGGTTATTTAATTTTTTATTTTTTTCTATCTCAACTTACAGATTTAAAAAAAAAATTAAAATCCACTTTTCCCGACGATATGTCGTCGGGATAGATAAAAAATATAAAAAAATAATTTCTCTGTGCCGACGACATGTCGTCGGGACAGGTTTTTTTTTAATTTTTTTAATTTTGACTCTATAGGGACGACTTTTTTTACTCTATAGGGACGACATGTCGTCGCTATAGAGTGCAGACCTTTTAAATCGCATTTCAGACCTTCTGCCTTTTTTTCACCCAAAAAAAAACCCAATTTTTCTCACGATTTTCATCTCGGTTTATATGCGTATTTGGTATCAAATTGAAGTGTTTGAAGGTAAGGATGGTGTTATTTTACTATAATGAAGTTATATAATCTTGTTTTTATAAGTTTTATCTAAATTTTTATGTTTTAGGTGGGATTAAAGTTTAAAGCTTGAAATTAAAGGATTTGAAGATTTGAAGGTATGAAATTCGTTTAAAGCTTATGATTTAAGTGTTGTTTAGTGAATATGTTTGTGATTAGGTTTGTATGATTGTAAAAATGTATATATATGTTAGTGTATGTAAGTTTGATGGTAGATTAGGTTATGCACACCAAGTGTTTGATGAAATGCCACTATATATATTTTCATGGTTTTAAGTTTGTATGTATTTTTATATGTGTTAATTTATATGTATATGGTTTGATGTATTTAGTTGTTTATGTATATGTTTATATGTATGTAATTATGTAAATTTTGTATGTGAATGTTTGTATGTATTTATGTTTATATGTTTGTTCATTAGTATATTATATGTTTGTATTTTTGTAATTGGGTATGTAGGTATGCTGTATATTTGTATGTTTGTATACTTGTAAGTGATTATGTGTTGTGATTATGCTTGTATGTATGTATATGTAAGTGTATATGAATTTAATGTTAGTACATCTTTGTGTATATGTTAATTGATAAAGTTGTATTTCCATGTTTTATTGTCTATTTTTGTTGAAGCACGTCAACATATATTGCTCGAGGACATGGTGGGGATGGCGGGGATCTACCTCCGCATGGGGATCCAAATAGGATCTCAACAGGTTGCGAGTCTTGTAAGTTATTTGTTAAAGTTAAAAAATACATATTTATGTTAAACATAATCTATGTTTCCTAACTTTTCAATTGCATATATTAATGTAGCACAACCCGCGAGAAAAAGAAGATCAAAAGGAAAAAACATTAAATTATTTAAAAAATTTGAGCAAAACAAAGGCCAACCACTACCGATCGAAGTTGAAAGCAAGGGGGGCCAATATAAGTTTGTTGGAGAAAACAACTCGGATTTTATAAGGTTAATCTCTAATGAGATTAGTAAGGTTGTTCCTTTCCATTATCCCAGTTGGCAAGCTGTTCCCGATGAGTTTAAGAGAGCCATATATCCCACACTTTTTGTAAGTATACAATGTTGTGTTTTTATCGTATTTTAATCATATAAGTATTACATGTTTTCTAATTACATGTTTTGTAGGAATATTTTGACCTTGCTAGATGGAGGGAATCCGAACAGTGGGAAGGCGTAAGGCTCGAATCAATATCGAGTGTCAAAGAGCCTATAAAGATCGAAAGCAAGATCTAAAATCTCATTTTGATGATGTGGGTGGTTATGATGACGTGGAAACAACGTTAACTTGTCCTCCTGAGGGAACTGACCCGCAAGCATGGGCTCAGGTGATTAATGAGTTGTTCTTAGATCCTGCTTATAGGAGCCGATCTGAGGCAAACAAATTAAACAGAGGTAAACAACGCTATCCGAGTTTCCATGGGAGCCAATCATATGCACAGAAGAGACATATGGAGGTAAAAGTATAATTGTTATTATAAAAATAAGTATTAACTGTCGTAATATGCATTTCTTAGAATTTTTATTATTCACAGGGGAGTGGACCGATTGATCTCTTTCAAAAGATGCATTTCAGAGAAGGCACGGGATGGGTGAATGCAACTGCAGAATCGGACTGGGTAAGTTTAAGTGTGTTTGGGTCAAAATGACCCATTTGAACTAACTTTTGTGTGATTCTAGTATGTTTAAGTGTGTTTGGGTCAGAATGACCCGTTTGAACTAGCTTTTGATTGATTCTAGTATGCTTAAATGTGTTTGGGTGAAAATGACCCGTTTGAACTAACTCTTGTGTGATTCTAGTATGTTTAAGTGTGTTTGGGTCGACAAGACCCATTTGAACTAGCTTTTGATCGATTCTAGTATGCTTAAATGTGTTTGGGTGAAAATGACCCGTTTGAACTAATTCTTGTGTGATTCTAGTATGTTTAAGTGTGTGTGCGCCAAAATGACTCATTTGAACTAACTTTTGATTGATTCTAATATGTTTAAGTGTGTTTGGGTCAAAATGACCTATTTGAACTAACTTTTGTGTGATTCTAGTATGTTTAAGTGTGTTTGGGTCAAAATGACCCATTTGAACTAACTCTTGTGTGATTCTAGTATGTTTAAGTGTGTTTGGGTCAAAATGACCCGTTTGAACTAACTTTTGATTGATTCTAGTATGCTTAAATGTGTTTGGGTGAAAATGACCCGTTTGAACTAACTCTTGTGTGATTCTAGTATGTTTAAGTGTGTTTGGGTCAAAATGACCCGTTTGAACTAGCTTTTGATCGATTCTAGTATGCTTAAATGTGTTTGGGTGAAAATGACCCGTTTGAACTAACTCTTGCTGATTCTAGTATGTTTAAGTGTGTTTTGGTCAAAATGACCCGTTTGACAAATATTTAATATGTTTAATGCAGGAAAGAATTCAAGAGGAGTATGTGAGATCCTCTAGCGAGACCGGTGGAGACTCATCTGCTGTTGATGAGATTCAATGCATTGAGCGTGCCTTATGTCAAAGGCGAGGACATATACGGGGTGTTGGTCGCGTGGTGAGACATCCCACCCCTGATTTTTGTAGCTCGCAACCTCCTCCAACACAACATTTGCATGATGAAGTTGCAGAACTTAGACAACAACAACAACAAAATCAAGAATCTATACAACAACAACAACAACATCAACAACAAATACAAGAAATGCAACGATTACTTCAAGAGCAGATGGAAATGATGTGCTACTGGCAGCAGCAACGACCACCTGGTGGTCATTAGCGTTTGTATTTTTGTTAGATTTTGTTGAATTTTAAATTAATTGTATGAATTATCTGTTTGTTAAACTTATATTTGAAGTTGTATGAATTATTAGTTTGTTAAACTTGCATTGGATTTTTCTTGATTATATGTTTGTTAAATTTTTTTAAAAAATAAGGTTCTGCATAAAAAAAAATAAAAAAATAAGATCAATAGCGACGACATGTCGTCGCTATAGAGTATTTTCCTTTTTTTTAAAAATTAAAAAATACCTATAGCGACGACATGTCGTCGCTATAGGTGTCTTCCTTTTTTTAAAAAAAATTAAAAAACACCTATAGCGACGACATGTCGTCGCTATTGATCTTATTTTTTTTATTTTTTTTATTTTTTTTTATTCGATAAAATCAGAAACCACGATACTTATAGGAACGATTTGTCGTTCCTATAGAAAAAGTTATGCCGACGACCTCTATCCCGACGACATATCAGTCTATTACAACTAACTTTTACCAACGAACTCTATAGCGACGACATGTCGTCGCTATAGGTCAAAATTAGCTATAGCGACGACATGTCGTTGCTATAAGGTGTCATATTTTCGTTGCTATAGACCCACTTTCTTGTAGTGTTGTCTTTTTATCATTTCTTCTTTTTATAATGATAGTATAATAAGCAATGCACTATCATTTCCTTTTTTCACAATATACAAATTTGATTTTTTTTCATTTTTTGTTTTATCAAAGATAAATTAAAAACAAAAAGAAAAGTAAAATTTCCATGAACGTTTATGAAAATGTTTTAGTTCTGTAAAAAAACAAAGATTTAATCAATTTGATTTTATCTCCCTATTTTCTTTGCAAAACATTGAAATTCATGTCTTTGCATGCAGTTTCACTTGGTAAACATTGCTTTGGTTGTACCTTCTTCATAAACAACCAAATAAAATCTATTATATATTATACTCTCTGTCATGTGCCTTCTTATCAATCACCTTCAACTAATAGTTCTCATTAGCTACCCTTACATAAACATCTAACAAATTAGTTAGTCTGGGAATTACAAGCCACTGCGGTCTTGGATTGGCGAAATCATCAACATATTGTATCTTTCCCAAAACACAATCGTGTTTAATAATACTAGGAGGTGGAATTTGTGATAAAATAAAAGAAGAATACTTACCAATAGTTTTTACCTTCCAAACTAATTGAGGTTTTGATTTTTTTAAAAAGATTCTCTTTTCAAATACGTGTGTGTCAACCATTTGCTTGTTAACTTTTGGAGAAGTTACATTATAGTTGGGTTAAGTATTTGAAAAACCATGTTTGTCAGTTTTAGAAAAGCCATGTTTTTCATCTACATGAATTATTTTCTTTTTCTGGTCTATCCATTTCTGTTGAGATTTAGACAAACAATGTACTCATTGAACCCCTTTTGTGGGCCAGTTTTAGAAACGGGAACCTTAACCTATTTTGGTTCAGCTATCAACTTTTCCAATTTAGGATTCACAAGGCATTTACCCTCAGCCTAATAAGGACACTTTATTATTATGTGTCCTTTAATCCCATAATGAAAATAACACATTTTATCAACATACATTCGTTGATAAGGTATTCTTTTTGAACCATAAGTGGAAGCTTGACAACTACCATGCTTAGGACCATGAACCTTTGAATTTTATTTATAATTAATGTTTTATTGTTCGAACCTTTGAAAATTGGTTTCTAAAACATTTTACCCTTTAAAATAGTGTGGTTATCACTAATTGTCCCTTCTTTGACTGGTTTAGAAACTTTAACATTATTTGTTTGTTTACTTTTAACCATCTCTTAATTAAAGATTTTGTCAATTCCACGAGGCATGACATCTCTGATTGGTGAATCATCATCACAAAATAATTTTTCATAACCTTTCACAGTGTAACATATCATAACATTTGGTTAAGCCATAATACAATTACCACATGTGATATATGTATTTTCTGAATCAACTCATCAGAAATGTCTACCTCCTCAATCACTACACAACCTTAGGTTGTGGTCTGTTAACTTCCACATTCTCCTTAGTTTGACCATGGTCAACACTCTCTAACCATTCATTCTGATCAACACTCTCAATTTATCACCAGCAATGTTAGTCTTAACATTAACACACGTAGACTTAACATCATCACCAATAGACTTCAAAGTTTAGAGGTCATCTCAACCAACAAGATTCTCTACTTCCGACATTGTGGAAACATAACTAGTGATATCATCTTCATTAGGCATCACTGTGTTGTTACCACTCATAGAAGGAGGTACTGCATAAAAACCCAGTCCTCTTTTTGACATTTTAAAAATGTTCGAATTAATTATGTGACTTAGTACAAAGGTTGAACAATTAAAATACTTAATATCTCATTTGTAACTAAATCACAGTACTTTAAGACTTAGCCAATTCAATACATTTCTTATCGTATTCCTCGTTAGTTAGCATCTACATGCATTTTTTTCTCAGTTACTTTAATTGTTAAATTATAAATATCTTTTCTAAAACCTTCAACTTTATCTTCAAAAATCTTTATGATTTTTTTTTAACTTTCGATTTTCTTGAATCAGATTTTCATTGTAACACTTGTAATTTAATGCATTGTCTTGAATTATATGGAGTTGGCCAATGAGCTTAACACATCTAACACAAAGATTACCCAAAGAATTAAAGTCTACCTCATGTTCCTTAGCCATGTGTGTTTTCTGACTCGTCTTTTTCTTCCTTGTATTCTATCAATTTTGATTCACGCTTGCATCCTCCAGTTATATGCTCCAATCATAATATGTGTTATGTTGAGCAACCATAGCCACATTTGATATAGTTCTTCGATTGTTTCTCGGCTTCTCACACTCTCAGCAAAATGTCTAAAGTTGTTACATTGGTAACACTTAACCCTAGACTTGTTAAATCTAATTTTTGATGGACTATTTCTCCTGATAAACTTTACCCTCTTAGTAAGCATGGACATCTGCCATTGTATATCCAATCTTCCCAAACATTCAGATCAATCTGATCAAAATCCTCATATATCAGATCAATCAGAGCTATCCTCCCATGAATGAAATTATCATATAAAGTAATAAATGATGATAATAACAAAGAGTGATATTTAGCACCCTTTGGATACGGAGAAGATGAACTATAGTTTGAAACTGGATTTGATTGGCAACCATGAAAACAATAATGATGATTAGAATCACTTGAACTATAAATATTTCCTTATTGAGTTCCACTCCTAAGAAAAATGCAACACCGCCTTTGTTAAAAGAAGAAGTCTTTCCAAAGTATAGCTTGAGATCCTAAACCAATACAAATCCTGAATCTCCCTTCTTCATATTCATGCCATAAGCCTGAGTCTTGGCTATAGCATAAATAATTTTCTCACATAATTCTTCAGACGGGTAGGCAACATCATGTTATACCAATACATTAAGTAAATGATAGCATCTGGTAATAAGATCATCATTTGCATCATTCTCCATGCGTTTAAGAAACACAAACTATTTCTTCTGCAGTTCTTTCCGGCTTTTCTTTAAATACCTTTACAATAATTTTGTAACACTTAGCATAACTTTCTTGAAGTTTTAAACTTCTTAAAATTATGAAATATTCCTTTGGTAATGCCATGGTGCGCACGACAAGCATTTTCTTCTCAAGGTCATATGATCGTCTTTCAGCTTCGGTAAGCATGGACAAGGGTTTTAGTTCGTCACTCTGACCCATATGAACGTATGACGGATTCTTATAGCCTTCACTCATGGGGATCCACATAATTGTATCCACGTACGATATATATGATTCAAACTGATCCTTCCAATTCGAATACTTGAAAAGTGCCCAAAGTTACCGGGGTTTCATTAGTGTTCGGATCTCGTTGTCGTAGTTTAACATCGTGGAAAGGTTCGGTTAACATGTCATTTATTATCCATTGATAGTAAACCTTGAAATAATCCTTAATTGATTCCACATCGTTGGTGTTCGGATATCGATGTCATAATTTCACCTAGCCTAGCAGTTCAGGCGAAACTAGTAATTTCGCCCCTAGCGAAATAAGTTTTGCTAATTTCGCTTGTAATTTTGTCTAGCGTTACTAAATAGTGAAATTTACAAACTTTGACCAACTAAAAGCTATACATTATAGTACAATCGAATACATAAAAAAACAGCAAAATACAATCATCCAAGCTATTGTCACACCGAATGTTCCAAAAAAAGTTAAAATCATAATAATTAAGATACATGTTTTATTATCGGATGGTTGAACATAATATAAAGATGCATTAGTATTTCAATATTCCTTGAACAATATCAGTAATAGAAACATTTAAGTGACTTGGGCATCAATTTTTGATGTCAAACTCATAATTATCTGTTGGGTTTGAGTCTTAGTACATTTAAGACGCATGAATAAAAGTTATTCTAAAACTTTATAGTCCATTAGATATATGGGAATATACTCAAATTAAGACTATTATCAATAATTTGGTTGGTTCCTCATATGAAAGTCCAATGAGTTGGTGACTAGATTCATAGATATTCATTAGGGGATAAATATCGAAAGTAACTTGTTTCAAATCAATCCATGCAAGATAGTAATAAGTGGGTTTGAAAATGGTATTGTCACTATGTCCTCAGACCTAAGATACATATTGGAACTCGATTCTATGGAAGATTACCTTTTTAAAATTATCTAATTTGTTCTTTAATCAGGCAACAATAAGGATGATTGTTGGACGTATATATTTGAAGTTTAGTTAGAGTTGTACGTAGTCAAGACAGAATTTTGTTTCCTTACTTTATATAAGTGATTAACAACCATGACACCCACTTTAATTCATAGTACTGTTGTGTGTACATGGCCATGCTCAAATTAAAAGTTTGATAGATCACTTTAAATATTAATTTATTGAGAAAGAGAACGAGTAAACACCATATGAGAATGAAATATCTCCACTATAGATAGGATAATTGACAGATTATGATGGCTAGTACGAATAGTTAAGTAGGAGTACTTAAGCTACTTGGACTAGTAGTCGCTTTTACAAAATGTTGTATCTTAGTAGGGGCACTAAGATGTAATTGAACGTTCGTCATTGTTTATGGTGACAATGATTGAGACTTGTGCAAGCGGGAGTCTATTAGATTTTTATACATGAGTAATGATGGTTGACAAAACCACTAACAAGATAAAGATTAAAGAATTACACAACGAGTAACAATAAATAATAGATTGTTTAAATAGTTAAACAAGTCTATCTCAAAAACGTAAATTGGTGAAATATTATTCATGGCGAATTTGATTTGTAATTTAAAATTACGAATAAAAATTAATTAATTAGTTTTGTATTAAGAATTATAAAAATTACTAATTAACTAGATGTCTATGATATGATTAATTGAATGTTAGTTAATTACATAATATTAATAATAAAATTGTTATATAATTTAAATGATAAAAGTTGTTGGTTATTTGGGATTATTAGATAAATTAAGGGGATTAGAAGTGTAATTAGATTGACCCTATTTAAGTTTTGTTAGTAACTATAAAAAAAGGTTTTGAAAAATATGACACCAAGAACCCTAAGTCAAAGGTTTAGCATAGAGGTGCAAACCCTAACTCCCTCCTCTCTCTAAGGCTCATAGCCAGTTTTTCAGGTTGTTTTCGTGAGTTATTAACTTGTCACGCGTCACCATCGTAACATCTTGAAAGTTTTGCACATAAAATGATATACTAGGAAAGCTAGGGTTAGAGAAGAAAAGTTTCAAAAATAAGGGTTTGACGATGTTTGTGGACCAGTGGGCTTAATGTGTCGCTATGGACCCATCCGAGGGAAATAAAATTTTGATGGTATAGCGGACCGCTCTTCCATGCCTTACAAATGCTTAGTGGTCTACTATGTAGTCATCAAGCAAAACTCTCATATAGTGATACGTGGCATGCTGATGAGGACCAAGAGGATGGCATGTGCTGTCCTGGAGTGACATGTGTCTGAAGACTAAATATTTAGTGTCGACACGTGGCAAAGCTAGATTGGCTATCGAGTGTCTCGACTGCCATGGATTGGCCACAGACCATGACCATGTTGCTTTGCTATTCGCGATGGTGGGGTAGGGCATGCTATAAATGCCTTCAATTGTTAAATGAAAATGTTTTGAATCTCTTTTTCACATTTAAGCTTGAGTTAATTACACGATTGGTCCTTGTGGTATGTCCATATTGCAGGATTGGTCCTAACTTTTGAGAAATTACAGATTAGTCCTAACTGTTTGTCAAACTGTAACACGATTGGTCCCTGACACTAAATTCTGTTAAGTCTCTCAGTTAGGTGAGTGTAAAAAGACTTTTTTACCCCTAACTAAAATAGACTCCTTTCTTTTGATTTAAATACAAATATATTAACGTCACACACCGCCGGAAACCACCATCGAAAACATCGCCATACCACCATAACATCACCGTCACGTCCTTCGCTTGAACCCACCCCCGTTCGAACAGATAACGTGATCTGAACCCACCACCGCCGCATCCTCCACTTGAACCCACCCCGTTTAAACACATAATCGTGATCTAAACCCACCTCCGCTGCATCCTCCGCTTGAACCCACCCCATTCGAACACATAATCGTGATCTGAACCCACCTCCGTCGTATCCTCCACTTGAACCCACCTCCGTTCGAACCCATTAATGGTTGACGATGATCGCGATCTGCACCTAATCGAACCCATTATCATGATCTGAACCTAATCGAGCACCACCACCATGAATCCTAATCGAAGCTGTTCTTGAACCCGATCTACATCACAATCATCGACATAACCACCGTAGTTGTTCTTGGAGATAAAGGTTTTCTTAACGTGGTGGTGGAAGAGTAATTGTGGTGGTAGTGGTGGTTGGGGGAGATGGTGGTGGTGCGCCGGTGGTGGTATGGTTGTGCCCGGAAGAAATTGAAGGGCAAGGGATGAGGGTGGGTTGGGATTATATATATATATATATATATATATATATATATATATATATATATATATATATATATATATATATATAAATTTTGTCTTTAAGTTCAGGGTTATTTTGGACATTTCACCTTCACTTAACTGAGAAACTTAACAGAAGTTAGTGTCAGGGACCAATCGTGCTACGGTTTGGCAAACAGTTGGAACCAAACCTGTAATTTCTCAAAATTTAGGACCAATCCTTCAATATGGGCATACCATAAGGACCAATCATGTAATTAACTCTTTAAGCTTTTATACCTCCATACTACTCTGACAGGGCTAGTATATTACCTCATAAGCTCAAGGATCTTTGGTGGAGGTGCTGTTTGGGACTCTAAAAGCTTTTTAAGTCGTGATTAAATCTCGTCAATAAGGTCAACATATTTACGAACTTCATTTACCTAGCTATTATCTTATGTATATAACATTTAACAATGGCTTTAAGCAAGTTTATGGAATGCTCATTTACAAATAATTATGCTTAACTAAACCAAACTTGTGGTTGTATTAAATTGATCAAGCAAAGGTTTAAGTGACCATGAAACATTATACGTATATTGATCAAACATGCACGTATTATGGATGACTTTGTGTTATGCCACGGTGCGGCTGAAATTATTATAAACATGTTTGAGAATATTGTTTGAACGTTTTCAGTGTATACATAGATAGCCGGTGTGGGCCTTGTCACCAAATGAACAACTATAATATAACTTGTGATGATGACTTTAACACTAATCATGTTGTTTAAAATATTTAAAGCATTTGGTAACATGATTCACCAACTTTATGCTAACGTTTTATTTTCAAAATGTTTTCATATAAATGAAATGGTTATGATTGAGCAAGTTTATATGTTAGATTAAACCTGTGGTTTGATGTCATCAACTTGATGACATGAAGACTCTTAATTAAACATTTTTGGCTTTAATGTATTTGTATTTTACAAAGTTTTATGTCTTCATTGAAATGTAAATTTTTAAGGATTTGCTTAAATCCTTTCTATATAAATATTAGTATTTAAATCAACCTCAAGTGTTGAAATACCTCCCGTGTGAGGAACTCATTATGAGATCAAATGATAGTGTTGATTTTATCAAATTGAGACGTTGCATACTTTGATGCATAAATCACGAATCAACCGATAATGTTGATTAATTACAAAATTGAAAATCATTTATAAAACTTTTGTTGAATTTAAAACTCTGATTGGCTTTCAAATAAATAAATCTGAGACCCTTATACAAGATACAAGCTGATCTAGCTCACATGCGCAAGGTGTACTGAATTCGGGGTGTGACAACCATCACTGGTAGAGATTTAGGTGCATTTTGCGATCGTTTTTTGGAGTCAATTCGGATAGAGATCCAGATTTATAGGATAACTATGGTCATAGATATCGTTTCATGATATCAAATCTAGTGACCTAATTGTTACCACGTAGTGTGTTGGATTTCTTTTGGTCTACAATCTCTCATCAAAGGTATAATCTTTTAGAAATTCTATGGTTACATATGTTTGCATATTTGGTTATCAATTTAACTCCTTGTGGGCAATCTAGGGTTGTTTGACACACCCAAATCCACGGGCACAACCTGTTATAGCACCATACGCTACGTTCTACTGCGGAAGAGTTCTCATTCAAGACCATAATCTAGTCTAAATTAAAAGATTAATAGCGTTTACAAAATATATGCAACTTATGTGTTAGAATTTAACATAAACATTATTACAAAACCATTGCTACCAAGCATCTTCAACTAATTCTAATCGTGTATAGGGTTGTCCAAAATCCTACATTGGAATATTCTAGGTCCATTCCCTAGCTAACGCCTTCGGCACCTACAACACCGTAACACAAGCTAAAAAATGTCAACAACAATGTCATTGGTGAGTCGTAGCCGGTTACTCCATTCTTAACATTAACGTGAGTGAGTGTGTGTATAAGCAAATCCTTTTTAAATCAATTCTCACTAACAACAACAACAATTTGAAGTTAATATTAATGAAGCAAAAAAAAAATCTTTAAAACGATGCGGAAGCGTTTAGTAAACATGAAAAAACCAAAAATAATGTAACACAGTATAATAATGCTCAAACACGCGCCCACTGTTGTGCAAACCAAGTACATAACTGTTTTAATAACCAAAAATCCACAAAGGGTTCCAACAATGCTGACATCTACAATGCTGACCCGTGAATGTGCTCCTAGGAAATGGTAACATCAACCTGAGAATAGCATACTAAAAGAGTCAACACAATGGTTGGTGAGTTCAAGAGTTTGCGTAAAACATAACAGTAACAGTATAAAATATAAAAGTAAAATATAAGAGTGCATGAATTAGATAGCTAGTCTAAATTCACAAGTAATAATCATAGTGATTTCACGATGGAAGCTGACTGTGTTTCGTTTTTTGCCTCCCGTCACGACTTACCAGGTCTTTACAATGTTTACGTTAGGACAAAACCGCACCCGTTTGACCTCGAGTCGCACAGGTGGGGCTCATCAGACCCAGTAGTACTACCCAAGATTTCCCGCTAGTTACCATTATTAACGATCCGAAAGTGTGAGGACTTTCATGGCATTCAACACTATATCATACTTTACACATCTTATAATAATAAAGCGTTTCTAAGTCAGTATGCTTTCTCCCCCAAAAGAGAGTGTATAAAAGAGTGGGGCATGAACTCACCTGGTATGCACACGAACGATATAAAAGCTAACTTGAAAGGGAGAGGAAAGACAACCTTCAAAGGTTACCTAGAACATGCAAGTACATGAGTACGTGTATACAGAACCATAACAACCCTAAGTGCTCAATAACACATTGACCAAAGGTTTTAGAAAAACAAGACACATTTGACCCAGTTGACCCGTTTGACGCGTTGGTGACATATTAATTGAAATTCCATTTAATCAAGCATAACAGTTCATCATACATGGTTATCATACAAGTTGTTCACGTATGTCATTTCATCAACCACTTGTTATACCTAGATCATCATACTACTAGATTATCATACAACTCATGCGAATCTCAAGTAGTCAACATACTCAACACTATTACAATCACATCACAACTAGTACATCATGCATAAAGTCTAATCATGCACAACATGCCATGTGAAGCCACTCAGGACTTCACACCCTAAACCCTGCCAATCCTACTAAGTAGGGGCCTCAGATTCGCACGCTTGTATGACGATCACCATCACATTATTCAACAAGATTTATACCAACCAAAATATCGAACAGTGATCTATTACAAACCCAAACATGATCCTATCATAACCCACATAATCCATCACCATGTATACCCACTAAGAGATCAAATCTCCAAATAACCAAACAAGCATCCATATGACCCAACTAATCCATTCCACCATATTAGGCACCATCAATGAACATTCTAACATGATCCTAACATTACAAACATGCCCAATTCATCATATCTAAGATTCCATGCAATTAAAGTTTCCCTTTCGGGAAAGTACATCCCAAAATCTATCAAACACCCAATACATACTTGAATTCATTTACAGTATACCAATTCAAGCTCATATCTTTCATTTAAACATGTTCAACACCATCAAATCATCACAATTCACAAAACCCATATCCAAAAGTTTCTACTTTTAGTAAGGTATGAACTACATTAAGAATTCTTGGATTTCTAGCATAATCATCATCATTCTAACATTCATACAACATCATAAACACCATATCATCATCCATTCATCATCAAATCACCAACTTCATGCAATAAAGTTACTATTAATAGTAACGTATGAACAACGCATCAAAATCGTAAATTTCTTGCATAATCCACGTAAACCATCAACAATACTATCTAACTAACATCATACATTCATCAAACTAATCAAAAATCGACATCCAATCATAAAGTCGACTAGGGTTTTGGCCAACACATCAAAACTATGAAAAACCCATAAAAATCTAACCTTTAATCACGTATTGGACAAGAATTGATGTTTCTAACGTGTAGTAATCCTTGAAATCGATCCAAATCGACTCTTGCTTGCTTGTTCTTGTCCAAAATCGCAAGTGTGTGTGTGTTGTTGTTGATCGCGACCGAGGGTTGTGGGGGGCTAGGGTTGGGTTTTTTTTTTATTTAATTAATCATATTTACCTTTTAAACCCCTATTGTTTTACATTTTATTAAAACTAAGCTTTTAATTACTTTTTAAAAGGTTTTAACTTAATAATATAAACATTATTAATGAACAATAATAATCATATGCATTATTTTCACTAGTCACAAAAATACACGAATTAAATACACACGTTGGCACGTTACAAGATAAAATCCACAAATAATATTTAAATCACATAAGCACAACTAATAACCAACATTATTAGTTAAATAATTATCTATTTATCATTATTAATTATTATTAAGTTACCAACGTTCAACGACAACTAGTGTGTGCTCACGACACGTGTACGCAAGACCTAACGGAACTAACGAAGTTTGGTAACGGAAAATTACCGGATGTCACATTATCCCCATGTTGAAAGAATTTTCGTCCCAAAAATTGCGTTACATGGTATGTGGTCCATCACTGGTCTACTGCATTGGCACAAAGTAATCGAGTGAGTTTCGGGTGAGTTGTCACATCATCCCCATGTTGAAAGAAATTTCGTCCCGAAATTTAAATTAATACTTTCGTCGGCTGGCATCGTCTTTTTGAATAGTTGAGGATACTTAAGCTTCACCTGGTCCTCCCATTCCTATGTGAATTCCGGTCCATGTCTCGAGTTCCAACGAACTTTGACTATGGGTATTTTGCTTTGCTTAAGCGTTTTTACTCCACGATCCATCACCTCGACTGGTTCCTCCATGAAGTGTAATTGTTAATCTACTTGCACTTCCACAAGAGGTACTACCATTGTTTCGTCCGTTAAGCACTTCTTCAGATTTGAGACATGAAATACATCATGGATTCCACTCAGTGAATCAGGTAGGGCTAATCGATAGGCCACTGGACCTATTCTTTCCAATATCTCAAATGGTCCAACATATCTCGGATTTAGCTTTCCTCTTTTGCCAAGCCAAATGACGCCTTTCCACGGTGAGACTTTCAATAAGACTTTGTCACCAACCTGAAATTCTAGAGGTTTCCGTCGCTTATCTGCATAGCTTTTTTGTCTGTCGCGCGCTGCAGCCAGACGGTTCCTTATTTGTACAATCTTCTCAATGGTCTCGTGCACTAACTCGGGACCTGTTAGCTGACTATCATCAATTTCAGCCCAACAAACTGGTGATCTACATTTTCACCCATACAAAGCTTCGAAAGGTGCTACCTTTATGCTGGTGTGATAACTATTGTTGTAAGAAAATTCCACCAATGGTAGGTGAACCTCCCAGTTATTCCCGAAGTCAATCACACAAGCACGTAGCATGTCCTCCAGCGTCTGTATAATACGCTCACTTTGACCATCGGTTTGCGGATGATAAGCACTACTCATGTCTAATCGCTTACCTAAGGATTTCTTCAATGACTGCCAGAAGTGCGATGTAAAATGAGCATCGCGGTCAGAAATAATTGAGACTGATACACCATGTCTTGAAACTATTTCCTTCAGATAGAGTCGGGTTAACTTCTCCATTTTGTTCGTTTCCTTTATCGCCAAGAAATGAGCGGACTTCGTTAATCGGTCTACGATAACCCATATCGTGTCACAACCAGTAGGAGTCCGTAGTAGTTTGGTAATGAAATCCATTGAGATTTGCTCCTACTTCCATATAGGGATCTCAGGTTGTTGTAATAGTCCAGATGGTTTATGATATTCCACTTTTGCCTCCGAGCAGGTCAGACACTTACTCACATATGTTGCTACATCCGCTTTCATGTTAGGCCACCAATAGTGCGCCTTCAAGTCATGACACATCTTATCAGATCCAGGATGTATAGAGTACTTAGACTTGTGTGCCTCACTCATGACCAAGTCCCTCAGATTTCCATGCAGAGGTATCCAGAGTCTGTCTATGAAATAACGAATTCCATCCACCTTTACTTCCAACTGTTTATCCATTCCCCGTAACGATTCAGAACCAATATTTTCTACCTTCAGAGCTTCGGTCTGAGCCTCTCGGATTTGTTCAGGTAACTGTGTGCTAATGGTGAGTTGTAAAGCTCGCATGCGTCGAGGCTTAGCAGTTTCCTTTCTATTCAGCGCGTCAGCAACTACATTAGCTTTTCCCGGATGGTATTTGATAGCATAATCATAATCGTTCAACAACTCTACCCAGCGTCTTTGCCTCATATTCAATTCCTTTTGCTCAAAGATGTGCTGAAGACTCTGGTGATCGGTGTAAATTGTGCACTTGGTACCGTACAAGTAATGTCTCTAGATCTTTAAGGCAAAAACTACCGCACCCAGTTCCAAGTCATGGTAGTATAGTTCTTCTTATGAACCTTCAGTTGTCTCGAGGCGTAAGCTATCACCTTATCTCGCTGCATCAGGACACAACCAAGTCCTTGAATAGAAGCATCGCAGTAGATTACGAAGTCATCACTTCCCTCTGGTAACGCCAATATTGGTGCGCTACACAGTTTCTGTTTCAGTAATTGGAAAGCGGACTCTTGACTATCACCCTATTTATACAGTGTTCCTTTATGAGTCAAAGCCATAAGAGGTTGTGCGATCTTGGAAAGTCCTTCAATGAACCGTCGATAATATCCTGCCAGTCCAAGAAACTGTCGTATCTCACTAGGCGTCTTGGGAACTGACCAATTCTTTATCGCGTCAATCTTTGCTGGATCGACATGTATCCCTTTCTCATTAACAATATGACCCAAGAATTGCACTTCACGTATCCAGAAATCACACTTAGAAAACTTGGCGTACAGTTGCTCTTTTCTAAGTAATTCCAAGATTAAACGTAAGTGCTCCTCATGTTCTTCCTCAGCCCTTGAGTAGATCAATATGTCATCGATAAACACAGTAACAAACTAATCGAGATAGGCTTTGCACACACGATTCATGAGGTCCATGAATACGGCCGGTGCATTTGTCAACCCAAATGGCATGACCAAGAACTCATAACAACCATAACGTGTATGGAATGTTATCTTCGAGATGTCTTCCTCTCAAACTCTCAGTTGATGATAACCAGACCTCAAATCAATCTTAGAATAATAGCTTGATCCTTGAAGTTGATCAAACAGATCATCTATACGAGGTAAAGGGTATCTATTCTTGATCGTAACCTTGTTTAGTTCTCTATAGTCAATGCACATTCGAAATGTGCAATCCTTCTTCTTAACAAGCTCCCCAAGGCGACGAGCTCGGTCAAATAAACCCTTTATCCAATAGCTCTTGTAGTTGAGCAGATAATTCTTGTAGTTCATTCGGAGCTAACCGGTAAGGTGCTCTCGCAATCGGAGCGGCTCGTGGAGTCAAATCAATTTGGAATTCGACTTGATGATGAGGTGGTAATCCAGGCAGATCCTCTGGAAACACCTCGGGAAAGTCACGAACAACAGGGATATCCTTTATCCTCTTTTCTTCTGGTTGTTTATCAGAACGAGGGCTAATATGGCTAAGCGACCTTTCCGTAACAACTTCTGTGCTTTCATGAACGAGATGATGCCTATCACTGCACCACTTCTATCGCCTCTGACCGTAAGAATTTCTTCATCAATAGGGATTCGTATAATCTTTTCGCGACATATGACTTCCGCCTGCTTGTCGGAAAGCCAATCCATGCCGACTACTACATCAAAGCTGCCGAGTGTAACAGGCATGAGATCTATGTCAAAGATATGTCCAGCAAGTTCTATCTTGCAACCTATAAAGATATGTGTCATGTGAACTTGCTTACCATCAGCTAACTCTACGATGTAATTGGATTCTAACGCTGAGGGCACATCACTTAAGAGACTACTAAACTTAGTGGAGATGAAACTTCTATCGGCTCCAGTATCAAATAGTACGGTAGCATAACGATCGTTAACAGAGAATTTACCAGTATTAGTATTAGGGTCGTTTAGAGCTTCACCTGAACCGATGACAAAAGCTCTTCTTTTTTCCCTACTGTTGTTGCCACTGTTATTGCTGCCATTACCATTGTTGGTGTTGTTGTTGTTGTTTCCATTATTTCCGTTCTTCCTCAGATGCAGACAGTTTCTCCTGAAATGGCCCTCTTTCCCGCATTCAAAACAACCTTTTGGCATTTCTTGAGGTTGTTGAGGCTTCCTCATCAATTCACCACGGCAATCCTTCGCTGCGTGTCCAACTTTACCACAACGCTGGCATCGAAAACTATCACACCTACCGGTGTGGTAGTAATTGCATCTGTTGCATTTGGGATTTTTCCCAACATAGCCTCCTTGTCCCTATGGTGCTGAAGATGACTGATTAAAGTTACGATTGTTATCGAACTTTCTTTGTTGTTGGTGAAGTTGGTGCTTCTGAACGTACTGTTGTTGTTATTGTTGTTGGTTGCTGGAGGATGAGCCTTTATCACCAGTATTCTCCCACATACGTTTGTTATCGGGTACGCTAGCCACTGCGCCCCGCTTGGGTAATCTTCCCTGCTCTACTATCTGGTCGGTCAACCTATGGGCCAACCGGATAGCCTGCTGTATGGTGTCAGGATTGGAAGCAGTCACCATACTCTGAATCTCGAGCACCAGTCCACGTATGTAATACTCAATCCTTTTGTGCATCTCATTAACCATCCCTGGGCATAGTGTGGCCAACTCATAAGACCATGTAGTATAGGCCTCAATCTCGAAACCTTGCATCTTGAGCTGCCAAAACTCAATTTCCAACTTTTGTACTTCATCACTGGGGCAATACTCCTCCGTCATCATTGCTTTGAATTCAGCCCAAGGTAAGTCATTAGCCATATCCTGGCCTAGCATTTGCACCTGGGCATTCCACCAGGAGAGAGCTGCGCCTTCAAGTGTTCCAGTTGCGAACTTCACTTGGTCAGCTGGCGGACAGTTACACTTCGCGAAAACAGATTCAGTCTTCTCAAACCATCTCACTAGTCCCACAGCTCCTTTAGTTCCGCTGTAGGTATGGGGCTTGCAGTCCATAAAGGATTTGTAAGTACAGAGTGTGGGTCCTGTTTCGAAAAACCAAACATTAGTTGAGTACTCTGGATGACAACTGAGATATCGGTTAGATCACTGGTATCATTTACCAGCTGGCTGTCCTGTTTGTGCAGCAGCCACTACCGCCTGGACATGTTCGTTAGTCAGAGCAGCCAACTCAGCAGGAGTCATGTTGATAGCACCAGCACCACGTCCACCGGCACCACGTCCACGACCACGTCCACGTCCTCTACCATGTCCGTCCATATTTCACTTTACATTCACAAATACAATAGTGAGTAACATCCAACACATTAATCTCATTAAAGTATGGTAAATAGTAAGAAATAATGAATTTGCCACAAAAATAATAACCAAGGATAAATAAATTGTAAATGGTTCACAAAATATCCCATCACTGTCAAAATTTCAGTTTTTTAGTTGGGTGGGAAACAACCCTTCCTATATAGGTTTCAAAAGGAAAGAAACACTATACAGTCCAAGTCATATAAAGGTAGAATCAGTCCAGCATGTCAGATCCGTCACTGTCCTCATCCATCTTTGCTGGTTCTTCTTCGGGGGCTTCCTCCGGTTCCTCTTTCGGGTCTTCCTCATCAGGGTCTGCCACAGGTGCAGGGGCTTTAGCAACCTGAAGTGCTGCTAGCTGTGCCTCGAGTTCGGCAAACCTATCGTCTATCACTATATTCTGATGATCCTGCGCGCCCATGAACTCAGTAAGCGTTAGCATATTGCCTGCCAAAGTATGTTGTCCACTAGTGGCCATCGAGAGTCGCTCTTGGAGCGTCTCTACCTGGTAGCGCAATTGACGCATCTCAGATCGTAGGGCAGAGTTCTCATCAGTGAGTCCTCTAATCCGCTATCGCTCCGTGTCTAAAGTGGCCACTAAAGCTGCAAACGCCTGCTCGAGAGGGATGTCCAAGGTAGGAAGATTAGGCAATGCAGAGGCTGTCGATGACCTAGTCCTAGGTTGGGTAGGAGCTACAGGTGGTACATGCTCTCTATAAGCCATACGACGTATGTAGGTGGGGTAGAAATCCCAGTTTCGCGGAGGATCGAGCTTAGGCGGTATGAAAGGCAGATCCTAGTCTATCTCGCCAGGAGGAAAAGGATGTCGGGGCCAGTTAAATCCCCTATCAGGTACGAGAGAAGTAGGAGGTGACTCAGATCGCGTCGGTCTCTTGCCCAAATCACGGGATGACGATGCCATGCTGCGAAGTACGTGTTGCGTATGCCAATGAGTATACAGTAAAGAATAAGTGATGAGTAACTAACAAACTGTGCGGTTATACTCTAGTGTGTATGCAACCTAGTTCCCAGTAACCAATAGCTCTGATACCAATCTGTCACACCCTCAAAATCCACGTGCGGGGTTTTACCACGAGGCGTATGACATACCAGGATCTCAGTCATTAGTTACTCAGAACGATTCTATATGAACAAACAATCCAAAAACAGAGTTTAACTTTAAAACGATGCGGAAGCGTTTAGTAAACATGAAAAAACCAAAAATAATGTAACACAGTATAATAATACGCAAACACGCGCCCACTGTTGTGCAAAACAAGTACATAATTGTTTTAATAACCAAAAATCCACAAAGTGTTCCAAAAATGCTGACATCTATAATGCTGACCCGTGAATGTGCTCCTAGGCAATGGTAACATCAACCTGAGAATAGCATACTAAAAGAGTCAACACAATGGTTGGTGAGTTCAAGAGTTTGCATAAAACATAACAGTAACAATATAAAATATAAGAGTAAAATATAAGAGTGCATGAATTAGATAGCCAGTCTAAATTCACAAGTAATAATCATAGTGATTTCGCGATCTAAGCTGACTGTGTTTCGTTTGTTGCCTCCCGTCACGACTTACCAGGTCGTGACAATGTTTACCTTAGGACAAAACTGCACCCGTTTGACCTCGAGTCGCACAGGTGGGGCTCGTCAGGCCCAGTAGTACTACCCAAGATTTCCCGCTAGTTACCATTATTAACGATCCGAAAATGTGAGGAATTTCATGGTATTCAACACTGTATCATACTTTACACATCTTATAATAATAAAGCGTTTGTAAGTCAGTATGCTATCTCCCCCAAAAGAGAGTGTATAAAAGAGTGGGGCATGAACTCACCTGGTATGCACACGAACGATATAAAAGCTAACTTGAAAGGGAAATGAAAGACAACCTTCAGAGATTACCTAGAACACGCAAGTACATGAGTACGTGTATACAGAACCATAACAACCGTAAGTGCTTAATAACACATTGACCAAAGGTTTTAGAAAAACAAGACACATTTGACCCAGTTGACCCGTTTGACCCGTTGGTGACATATTAATTGAAATTCCATTTAATCAAGCATAACAGTTCATCATACATGGTTATCATACAAGTTGTTCACATATGTCATTTCATTAACCAGTTGATCTACCTAGATCATCATACTACTAGATTATCATACAACTCATGCGAATCTCAAGTAGTCAACATACTCAACACCATTACAATCACATCATAACTAGTACATCATGCATAAAGTCTAATCATGCACAACATGCCATGTGAAGCCACTCACGACTTTACACCCTAAACCCTGCCAATCCTACTAAGTAAAGGCCTCAGATTCGCATGCATGTATGACGATCACCATCACATTATTCAACAAGATTCATACCAACCAAAATATCCAACGGTGATCTATTACAATCCCAAACATGATCCTATCATAACCCAATAATCCATCACCATGTATACCCACTAAGAGATCAAATCTCCAAATAACCAAACAAGCATCCATATGACCCAACTAATCCATTCCACCACATTAGACACCATCAATGAACATTCCAACATGATCCTAACATCACAAACATGCCCAATTCATCATATCTAAGATTCTATGCAATTAAAGTTTCCCTTTCGGGAAAGTACATCCCAAAATCTATCTAACACCCAATACATACTTGAATTCATTAACAATATACCAATTCAAGCTCATATCTTTCATTTAAACATGTTCAACACCATCAAATCATCACAATTCACAAAACCCATATCCAAAAGTTTCTACTTTTAGTAAGGTATGAACTACATTAACAAATCTTGGATTTCTAGCATAATCATCATCATTCTAACATTCATACAACATCATAAACACCATATCATCATCAATTCATCATCAAATCACCAACTTCATGCAATAAAGTTACTATTAATAGTAACGTATGAACAACGCATCAAAATCATAAATTTCTTGCATAATCCACGTAAACCATCAACAATACTATCTAACTAACATCATACATTCATCAAACTAATCAAAAATCGACATCCAATCATAAAGTCGACTAGGGTTTCGGCCAACACATCAAAACTATGAAAAACCCATAAAAATCTAACCCTTAATCACGTATTGGACAAGAATTGATGTTTCTAACGTGTAGTAATCCTTGAAATCGATCCAAATCGAAGCTTGCTTGCTTGTTCTTGTCCAAAATCGCAAGTGTGTTTGTGTGTTGTTGTTGATCGCGGCCGAGGGTTGTGGGGGGCTAGGGTTGGGTTTTTTTTATTTAATTGATCATATTTACCTTTTAAACCCCTATTGTTTTACATTTTATTAAAACTAAGCTTTTAATTACTTTTTAAAAGGTTTTAACTTAATAATATAAACATTTTTAATCAACAATAATAATCATATGCATTATTTTCACTAGTCACAAAAATACACGAATTAAATACACACGTTTGCACGTTACAAGATAAAATCCACAAATAACATTTAAATCGTATAAGCACAACTAATAACCAACATTATTAGTTAAATAATTATCTGTTTATCATTATTAATTATTATTAAGTCACCAACGTTCAACGACAACTAGTGTGTGCTCACGACACGTGTATGCAAGACCTAACGGAACTAACGGAGTTTGGTAAAGGAAAATTTCACATTCAATGGGAGAACTCGCTTTCTTTCTGGGGCTGCAAGTGAAACAAACCTCTAATGGCATTTTCACAAATCAATCTAAGTATGTTTAAGACATCTTAGTGAGATTCCAAGCTACTGATGCTAAGGTTGCAAAAACCCCTATGTCTAATACATGTTCATTAACTCCTGATCTTGAGGGGGAAGTAGTTGATCAGCAGAAGTATGGAGCCATCATTGGATCTCTTATGTACCGCACAGCCAGCAGACCAGATATCATGTTTGCCACATGCTTCTGTTCCAGATTTCAAGCTACTTCAAAAGTGTCGCATCTAATGGATGCCAAGAGAATTTGAAGTATCTTAAAGGGGAACCCAAGTTGGGATTATGGTACCCTAAAAGTGCTAACTTCAATCTCTATGGATACACAGATAGTGACTATGGAGGATGCAACATCAACAAAAAGTCCACTTTAGGAGGATGTTAATTTCTAGGGGGAAGGTTGGTCTCATGGCAATGCAAGAAGGAAATCTATGTGTCTACATCAACTGCAGAAGCAGAGTACATTGTTGCATCTAGTTGTTGTGCTTAGGTGCTATGAATTAAAACTCAACTTAGAGACTATGGAGTAACCTTTATGAACACTCCAATTCACATTGACAACAACAGTGCCATCTAATCACCAATAATTAAGTTTAGCTTTCAAATACAAAACACATTGACATCATGTATCATTTCATTAAAGATTTTACGAAAAGAAAATTATTAAATAAATTTAAGTCCAACCATATGAACAATAAGTAGATCCTTTCATAGAGGCATTTGATGAAACAAGATTTAAATATCTTGTATCTAATATTAGGATGATTAACTTTGAATAATTAAATGATTTACATGATGATATCTGATAAAAATTGTAAAATAATGCTTTGTTGATAACTAAAATGGGTAAAACTTGGCATCTGCTGAATATCACAAATTGGTAGATAAGCGCAATTCGGCCGATAGAACGGATTAGGCACATGTCTTTTAAAAATATCCTGTAGGACCCACTTTTATCTACCGATACATAGTGGCACCATTGTAGTTGCCTAAAAAGACTGTTCCATCATCACAAGTCATCGGATTTTACAGTTACAGTGGTAAAATTTTAAAATAAAACTATTAAATCTAAACTTTTCCTATCATTGTCATCTTAAACCTTCGTCTGAAAGAAAAATTACTCAAAATTCTCACATCTCCTAAACCCTACAAAAGTTTGATCTCAAAACCTTTCCATGGTCGCTTAAAACCTAGAGTTTAGACCGAATCATAATATCACCGCATCACTTGAACCCATTGGTGATTCCGTCTATGATCCAGTTCTTCAATTTTTACGCAATAGCAATTATGCTTTTGCAATCTCTGTAGACCTGATGATTTGTGAGTCACACATTCGGGAATTCTTGACTACATATTCTATTTAGAGAGGGCATGGAACAAAAGTCCTCACCGCGATGGTGCAAGGACTGAAGATCGCCATCTTTGTGCAAAAATTCGAAAACATCTTTAAAGAAGTGGTAAGTGCCACTTTCAAGTAGATGGGATATGAAGGACCCCTCCAAACATCCACCTTCTCCAAATCACTGGTATATCACAATTGGAGAATCATTCTTCATATCTTTTACACTGCTTGTCAAACAAGTTAGGAGGATAGGATCAAGTACCATTAGATCTAGTAGGGGCTATCCATTGGCTTGTCAAACAGTTGAGTTATGATTTCTTAAACTTCATTTTTCAAAACCTTTGTAAAAATATAACTGATGCTGCAAAATTTAAGTTTTTAATGTATCCTAGATTCATTCAACTAATTTTACATAAAGAATTATGTAACAAACTTAAAATTGAAGGAGTTGTTCATTCCTTAGGAACTTTAAACAAAGATATTTTCTCAAAGTTCAAGGCTGCTCCAAAATCATTTTTCGGGAAGGTCACTCCTTTGTTCGCACATATGCTTGAGGTCACTAAGCCTCAGGGTGGTAGCATGGCAACACCCTCCATTGCTGATCCCACATTCTCCACTTCAAAACCTAATGCACACAAATAGAAGCGAATCTTTGCATCTTCTATTAAGAAGATGTAGGCCCCCAAATCACCTCCCTCAAAAAGGCAAGACTGGAAATAAGGGTCCCAAACAAGTCAAAGGTTTTAACTACACCCAAACAAAGCTTAAAGAAGAAGGTTTCTCTTCCCTCCTCTGAGCAGACCTAAACCAAATCTATTAGCCCTCAATTTGAGTCCCAACACTCTATTGAGCAAGCAAAAAAGGATACCCACATTGCTGACACAACTTCTGAGTAAGAAGTATCATTAGAAACTAGTTCACATCCCGAGCCGTTAGACTCAGCTCCTCAATCTTCCATACATATGTCTATTACCCAGGATGAAGATGTTCATACTACACTTCAGCATGACCCACTGTCTACCCCTTCCCATACACTACAGACAGTGAGGAATGATGTGTTTGTAGAGGCATCTAACCTACATCTTTCATACCAAGAGATTGATCCTAGAGAGGAGAGGATCAATATAGAAGAGGTTGTCTCTACTACTAATCCATCAATTGATCAGCAGGGTATAGACAATATACTTAAGACCTCAACCATGGCAACTCACCTTGAGAATGTCTCTTTGAAATCATTCCTTCCAGAGAGGAATCCAGGGCGCCAAGAAATCACATCTGGTGGTGAGGGTGCAGAGGCTCGGCCTAGGACCTCAACTCATAAAGATTCACCATGTGGATGAGGGAAGTTTGGAACAAATTCATGAATTTACAGCCCAAAACCTTAAGCTTGCTTAAAAACTAAATGTATTGCAAGCTGAAAATGCAACGCTTCAAGGCTATGCTGAAGGAGCCATAGTTCTCAAATTTGAGAACTGTCTACTAAAGTTTTTGATAGTTACAGTCACTACGGTGGAAGCTCAATAAGACTCTACAACATCAAGTTGCAAGAGTTACTTCCATAGAGTAACAACTTACAACTCCTTAGCATTCTTCAACCAGGGCAATGGATCTTGAACACAAGGTTAAAACACTTCATGAGACCATTAACCTTCAACAATCTATCATCCTAAGTCTTCAACTCTCAGCACCACAAGAACCTTTGGATGTGCCTTCCTCTACCCACTTAGTGTCGTCTGGACTCTCAGATGATGCTATAAAAATGGGGGAAGATGAGTCGAAAGAAGTTGAGGATACTCTTCATGAATTGGCTAACTAAGTTGTACAAGCAGCTAATTTCTTTCTCTTCAAAAATAACTGAGGATTATGAGCCTTTATCTGAAGCTGAGGTCAAAATGAATGAGCGTCTAGATAGGTATGGCTATGACAGCTCAGAAGAGAAGGAGATGGAAGCTAGGAGGGAGATGAGGAAGATGAACCAAAAGGTTCAACTTGGGAAGAGAAGAATAGCAGCAATGAAAAAATCCAGCACTTCTTTCTTACTCTCTCTCTCTCTCTCTCTCTTTCAAAAGAAAGAGATTTGATGATGAATCATCAAATAAAGAGCTTGTGCTAGGACTTGAAGCATCTCTCAAGGAATCTGCTGAAGAAGAAGCACCACTACTAAGAGTGCTATTGGAAGCTATGGAAGTGCTAAACAAATCAACTGACGATGCAACTATTGAAAGTACCATACAAGCGGCTTCTTTAGCAGATGAATCCTCACATAAAATGGTGGTTTACACAAGAGGCACCCAGATCATGGAAGATTACATGGAAAGCCATGGGATGACTCTTAAAGCTAAACCAGCACAACTTCATAAGAAACATAAGACACACAGTAGTCTTAACTCAGAAAATCAACCGAAGTGATATTTGGTCAATCGGATGTTGAAATTGAAATCCCAGTTAACTCTGAGGTGAATGCGGAAACAAATGGCCCAAAAGTCACTAAGGATGCTAAAAGAGCTAAGACAACTACCAATGATCACAAGTCAGCTGGTGAGGCATCAGGTGTAACTACTAGATCTTAAGCAGACAGATCTAGTGCAATCTCTACCTCTAACAAAGGTAAGAGACCTTTGACTGCTAAAGAAGAAGTTGAAGTAGAGTTATAGAAAAAAAGGCTAGAAATCTGATTACTAAGAAGGTGAAGCTATTCCCATACAAGGTTGAGGAAGAAATTATGGAACTGAAGGAAGGCAGACCTGAAGAATCTTCTATAAAAAAGAATATTATTGCCTTAATAACAAGTGCAAAAGAATCTAGAACTACAAGGACTGCAATAAGAGGATTCAACCTTGGTGGTGAACCCAGTAGAACAACACTAAAAGCTCCACCTAAACCAAAGGCCAAACTTATCAAAAGAGTGCCATCTAAGTTATTTAGGCCAAATGTACAAAGCACTCAAAGGGAAACTACTCAGCAAGCTCTAATATCCACAACTATCAAATTTAAACCAATGGCCTCCACTCAGAAAAGAGAGAAGAAAGGTTAAGAGAAATGTCTTCTAACAGCTCAACTTAAGCTGAAAGGATTCAATTTCAATAAGGTCATGGAATAGAGCATAGCTGAGATGAAATCAAAAGTGATAGCTGCAACTCATGCTGAGATGGAGAAATCAGTTAAGTTGGCTTGAAGAAAAAGGGCTGAATCAGAGAGGAAGCAAGTAGAAAAGGTTAAACAAAAGTTCAGGGATAAGCAACAAATGAATATATTCCTCAAATAATATGATTTCTCTAGTAAACAAGTAGGACCAATGAGTATGTCAATTTATGATCTGAATATCAGAGGAATCAAACAAAAGATTGCGGCTAGAGGGCTCCCAAAGTTTAAAAAAGCTAGGGATCAATAGGAAAGATAGCAGATCAGAACAAAGAAAGCTGTTTAAAGGTCTTCTTATCTACCGACTGCAGCATCGCCTGACTCTAAATCAACAACCTCTAATGACAATCAACTAATCTTTTCAATCCTTGCAAAGAAAAAGATAGGACCTAAAAAAGTTATAAAGACAAGGGTTATTGACCAAGAAATGGATAAGATAATCAAAGGAACCAAGGTCTTGGCTACTTGGTACATCTCTTAGATGAAGAAATTTCCTGTCAAGAGGGCAAATGGAGAGATCATATACTATGACCATGAAAATGAAATACTTGATCTGCCCCTTAACATTTTAGATCAAATTAATAAGTACTTCAGCATCTTTGGATGTAAGAATGAGAAGTCTAAACTGCTACTGCAAAAAAATACTTTCTTTAGTCAAAGTTGATGTTGGTGAAGAGATCCCAGAAACTCCATTATCAACTTATGATCCATAGTGAAGTGGGAATACGATCAAAAGAAAAATACCTACTTCATAACCAGATCAGCAGCTGGAAGAGTAGCTTACTCAAGAAACCAACTCGTGTGCTTTAACAGGTTTGAGAAAGCTGACTTAACCAAACTGAGACAAAGAAATTCCAATAATGATTCTGAGGCAAGGGAAGTGCTGATAAGGATTTACAAATCTCATCTAGAAAGATCAAAGCAGGCTTCAGAACAAAGAAAGAAGAAGCAAGAGTCCAAAGCTACTAAGACCACCCCATCTGTCGAACCTACCCCCCGGCACTTAACCACATTCACCTCCCACTACTTCGCAACCTGCTCAAATTACTGAGCATGGTTCTCCAATAGTCCAACAAGCTCCTGAAATAGCTAAATCTCCATCCCAAAGCCAATCTAATGATTCAGTAGATGAAATGAACATCACCATTGCTATTGAAAGAATAGGATATGGCTTAAATCATCCAGAGCAAGAAGAAGAACTCTTAGAATCTAAGGATGAGAAAGACTCAGCAGGTGAAGATACAACCATTATCAAATGGGGGTATGACTTGAAAGCTGAGAGATTCTTCATTAAAAGAATGAATAGGTCAAAGTATTTCTCTCTGATTGAGCTGGAAGTTTTGAATCTCAACCTTAAAGACTTAAAGAAGATATTTACTTTAATCTCTGAGTATGAAGACATGCTAGACATGTACAAATCAATGGCTGCCATTCTGAGGATAAAGTTTGAAACTAAGGTTAAACAAGGAGAAGACAAAGAAGAAGATGTTCTGCATATGACTCCTTAGAGCATTCATGACCCAATCACACATGGGAGCTATAATTCCTTAACTAACACTTTCTGTAGTAAAGTCGAAGTCAAAGAATATGAACTCTTCAGACTATCTTGGCACATCATGAAATACTTGATCAATCTACCTCTTCCCCTTAAGAGATAGAAGAGGATACACGTATGAACTACTCTAATAAGGATGCTAGAGGGTTGATGATAGAGTTTTGGTAGCATCATCCTAGGGGGAATTTGTTGATATATGAAGAAGATAAATCTACCACAAACTAAAGAATTCAGCACTGGCTGCCAACTGCCGATTTCTGCCAAGTGCTGAACCAACTGCCAAACAGCATGTACTGAATAACTACTGATCAACGTATGGTGAACCACTGCCGATCAGCACTTATCTAATGTGCTACTGATCAACACTGAACTCCATTAGCTACTGATGAACTGTTACATAACGGTTGTTGTGTTCTATCTTTTGGAGACAACATAGTACTTAAGTTGTATAACTCTGATGTGTCGATTGTCTATCTTGCTATACATTTTAAATATAGAATATTTTATTCTTATTTTTTAGAATTCATAGTATAAACCCTCATACTTATATAGTAGAGGCTAGATTTGTTACGCCACTTGTGTATCTGCTGAATATTACTCTTTGTACTTAGTTTTGATTAATCAAGTGAATACTTTGAAAGAAAAACTTGTTTACTTATCAATACTCAGAGTATTTATGTTTTTTAGTAAGTTTTAACTTAGATTCCGTATTTGTTAACTACTAATCAAATAGAAAAGTCTTGTTAATCCAAATCTTGATCCAACACAAGGTCTACATGCAGCAAAACTATTGTCCATTAGACGTCAAAACAAATTTTAACATGAAACACCCATGAGATAATACATAATGGAATTAATTTAGTAGCTCGTGTATAGCCCCATAACCAAATTGAAGAAATGGGAAGTTAGACTAATTCAATGGATGGTCCACAATAATCAAGCTTCCATAATTACGTCACTAATATCAACCTAAGAGCTCAGAAAATCGAAACTCATTCCAATAATTATCTAACAAATAACATCCGCTCAGATTAATATATATCGTTGAGCTAGGGTTCACGCACCCGTTCAAGCCCGAAATCATGGCAAAAGCATTCTTATGAAAATCCCCCTACCACAATGTGAGTTTTCCCTTTAACTTTCCAATCATGTCTTATAGCATACTAATGACCAGTTTAATCTTGGCTAAAACCCCAGTTTAGCCATACCTATAATAAAATCACAATATCATATATAGTTTCTTACCAACATAACCTACAAAAGGAAAATGTGATCCTTTTCATCACCACATTCACCTACATATGATCTAACACTATAAAAACTACATTTAACAACTCTTAATTTCAAGACTTACTCTTAAAAGACCTTACCTTAGGGATCTTCGAGCACTTGATGTCGTACCTTAACTAGAAGATGACAAGAAGCTGGAAAATGGCCTTCCATCACTTCAACGAGCTTTCAAAATGTCATAATTTTTAGAGATCGAGAAAGAGAGAGTTAGGAGAGTGTTTGGAGAGAGAGAGAGAGCTGAGATGGATGCAAATGGGGTTAAATCTGGGAATTTGGGGCCTTTTATATGGTTTCTGGTTGTTCAAGTTCTCAGCGAACCACTAGCGATTCTTTAACTCTCCACTATGACCTTCCAAGGGAAATATTTGCATTTTTTAAATGAATATTCGCATATAGAATCAAATATCAATTGCGGACCATGACGTTCAACCATAAATGTCCGCTATTGACCAATTGTTTAGATCTCATTGCCGAGACATCCTATTTTCATATATTATAGGTTCCGTAACTTTTCGTCTAGCCTGAGATATGCTTAATTAAAGTTTTGGGTCATTCTCGAAGTGATTCACCACAACTCCTCATTTTTCCATACTTGGAATATTTTCCAATGGTACCATATCTCATTCACCAACCCAAACTCCCATCACTCTCTTTCTCGTGCGCCAACCATACTCTTAGGGTGTGGGGGTTTCATTTTGACCTAGATCGGTTTGTGCGTTTATTGCGCTTATCCTTATAAACATGTACAAAGCTAGACTTTTGGTAAACGTGAAATCTCATATTATAAGCATTGATTGCATGGAGAATTTCAGTTCGTTTGTTAAATCGGCAATTATTTGGATGGTTTTTATCATTAGGTTTTTCAAAGGATGGCCTATTCACCAGTTTTGATGTAAAAAATACCTTCTTACATGGCAACCTTTAGGAAACGCTTCATATGCACCAACCTCTAGTGTTATTGATCAATCATTCCCTATTCATGTATGTTGCCTACGTAAGTACTTATATGGGCTTAAATAAGCCCTAGAATTTGGTTTAATTGATTCCACACATATGTCACTTCATAGGGGGTTCAAAAGTAGCACATGTAAGAATTCTCTTTTGATTTATCGTGACGGGAATGACAACGCCTACTTACTTTTATACTTCGACGATATAGCGTTTACGACATCATCTCAGTCATTATTAAATCGTATCATTTAATGTCTTTTCGCAGAATTTTTCAGCCAGATTTGGGCCCTCTATGTCATTTTATTGGCATATTAGTTACCTGAAACTCTCAAGGGCTCTTCTTGTCATAGTCTTAATATGCAAAATATATTTTTCATTAGGCAAATATAACATCTTTCAAACCGTTTGTTACACTAGTTGATAAAATATTAAGTTAAATATAGATGATTGCTTACCTATTACAGATGGGAGCTATTATCATAGCCTAGCTAGTGCGCTCCAATAATGAACTTTTGCTTGACTAGATATTGCATATGACATTCAACAAATCTGTGTTTTTACGCACGCTCCATGGGGACCTCATATGGCATTCCTGAAACACATATTACGGTATGTTCAAGGCACCATGGATTATGGTATTTCTCCTCGTCCCACTTTCTCACGCCTTACTCAGATGTCGACTAAGGAGGTTGCTCAAACTCTAGACGATCTACTTTTGGGTATCGTGGTTATGGGTGATAACTTTATATCATGGTCATTCAAACAGCAAGCAACTGTATCTCGATCCAATGCCGAAGAAGAGTACAGAGGTATCACTAACATTGTTGCTAATACATTTTGGCTAGGTATCGCCTTTGACACATTTGAGTCCTTCATGTTCCATCCGGCTACCGATATGTTGATATCTTCACCAAAAGACTTCCACATAAATTATTTCACAATTTTTGATCCAGTTTGAGCGTCGGTCCTCCCACCATTCTGATTGAGTAGGCATATTAGCAATATACATTTCCCATAAATATATTTGTTGTAATCTCTTGATTGTAGATAACATTCCTATATATTTTATCTCAGTAAGTTAATTTTATCAGTATTCAAAGGATTTTAGTAATTACATTTCCTTCATTTAGTCATTTAGACACATTTTACACAACAATATAACAAAAAGAAAGCAATCAACAATTTTATTTGAATATAAGATTCATAAGAATTGTGTATATATCATTAATTAATTAATGCCATCAAAGTTTCTTTTTTCTCAAACGTGTTTACATATGAACATGACTTTCTTTTATAAAGTTGGATGATCACTTTGAAAAAGAAAGGGAGGCTAATGCATCATTTACAAATTCGACGAAGTTCCGATGACCTTACCTAATGTCCGCTTGAAAAGTCAAATATGGTGATGACATTATTGATTGGTGAGCTTATTTATAAATTCAAAATACAGCTAATGCATGACGACTATGACCTTCATATTTATTCACATCTTTTTATTTAAGAAGGGTAATATCAAAAAACCAATGGATTAAACATGAAATAAATCCTTGAACCTAACTTTACAAAATAAGCCTTAAATACGTTAAAAGCAAGTGTACGTATGGTGTTGAAATGGTGTTACAGATGGTGTTGAAATGCTTACATTAATACTTTTAAAACATATATTTAATTGTTTTTAAAACGGTTTAAGGATAATATTTTATATTTAATAATATGCCTAAAAAAATGAAGTTTATACAGCCTTGCTAAAAAACTAACGTATATAACTGATCTAAAATAAAAATATGTTTTAAGTGTTTTTAAAAATAAAAACTCGCATGAACTTAATCATTATTTCTCTTAAAATAATTTTTTTTATTTTTATGATTGGACTATCAACTCAAATAACATCTGTGTTTGAATCGAGTTAATTAAACTTCAATATATTAAAACTAAGCTAGAAAAACATATAACATTTTTATGGCATCAAAACCATTAATAAAACCCTATTGAATATTGAACTTTCCTATTAAAAATAAAAATTCAACAAAATTCCTCCGTGACAAAAGAAAATCATGTTTTTTAGAACCAAAAACAAAATCAATCTTCTTATAATAGTAAACCCTTTCACAACAAAAGCAAAATATTCTTTCAAACAAAAACAACCGATACATTCTACACTACACCATACCAAAACTAATAATTTTCTATCTTCAAATTTTCATATGTTGACAATTACTACCACTTTATTCCACAAAACACCAACCTTTCAAACCAAAAAATATACAAGCATATATCCCATAACACATTCTTTCCACCATTGCTAAACTTCAAACCAAGACCCATGGCACTTGCAGACCTCCATGAAGACATCATCCAAACCCACATCTTAACCCGACTCGACGGCCGATCACTCACCGCCACCGGCTGCACGTCCTCCCACCTGCAGTCCCTCTGCTCCGGTGATAAACTATGGTTCAATATCTGCTCTTCCACTTGGCCTTCAACACAACACCCTTTGGTCCAACAAACCATCGTCAACTTCACCTCCGGCCACCAGAGCTTCTTCTCCGACGCCTTCCCACCGCCCTCCCACCGCCTCACCACCACCACACCACCACCTCCCACCACCCACATCATCTCCTCCGTTGACCTCAGGTACCACGACCATCTGGTGCTCTCTAAGGTTCAATCCACTGATACTACACCCAGTGAATGGTTTGAGTCGACCCCGTTTCGAGTTGATCTTCTTGAGCCCAAAGAACTCGTGCAGCAGGAGTTGAAAGCTTGTGGTGATGATCGAGTGAAGCAATTGGATTTAGAGAAGCATATGACGTTGAGTTGGATCTTGATCGACCCGAGTTCGAACCGGGGTGTGAATCTATCGAGTGTGAGGCCGGTTTCGGTTCACCGGAACTGGTTGACTGATGAGATAGAGTTGACTTTTGCCGTCGTGATAGGTGTTGATTCTCGGGTGCGTGATGATTATTATGTTAAGTGTAATATAGAGGTCATGTGTGGTGTCAGAGGAGGTGGTTCAGAGTTGTATGTGAGTGGGGTGAGTTTAACTGTACAGGATATTGGTGGAAAGTGTTTAAATGGAAAGGACAGTATGGTAATTTTGCAAGGGCTTATGGTGACGGAGAGGCGGCGGTGTGGCGGCGGAGGAGAGGGGTGGAAAGAGAGGTATGATGAGTATATTCAAAGGCGGAAGGAAAGGAAAGAGATGTTGGAGAGGAGAGAGCGGCGGCTTGACTTGGTTCGTGTTGCTTGTGGGGTGGCTTGCTTGATGGCATTTTGGTCGATTGCTCTTTATTAAACGAACATCAACATGAGCCGTGTGGGTGTCGTTGAATACCCTTCATGTCGGTCTGTTCGGCTTCTCGTCTCCCTCTTTCCACCTGTGCTTATGTATATGATCATCCTTCTTTCCTCGCCATGTTCTTTATGTTGTCTCTCTTCCACATCAATTCATGGACACAAGCGTCCTGGTTGTTGTGGTTTAAAATTATATTTAAAACAAATGGTGATTAATTATCATTTAGATTTGTAACATGAGATTCCCCTTTTACGAAATGTGTACATCTAAAAATTGATTATACAGGTACAAAATTACAAGATATTTGTTTTGTATGCTTCTCCCAAATCCAAGTTCAACAACTAACGTGATAATCATTTTAGAGATATCTCAAGATTTCAATAAAATAAAAGAAGATGTTGAATTCAAGTCCCAAATGTAATATAAAAAGAAGATTTTGAGTTCTTAGGTGGCCCGATTAAGATAACATCTATCCTTCGAAGCAGGGTCGTACATTTACCGTTAAAAAAAATTATAATTTAAATATTACTAATTATCAACTTGAAGATGCAGTAGTTGTTGTACCATTTGCATAAAAGTTTGTACATATCTTGTTTTTCCTTTTAATATTTTGTTTTTGACCCACTACCTTTACATATTTCACAATATAACCTCTATAGTTTTTCACTTTCAACTTAGTCCCCTATACTTTTCATCAATGACAAACGTTTCGATTTACGGTCTGAACTTTGAGAGTTAACAAGCCGTAACATGCACGTGTGGTTCAATCCCGTTATGCTTATTTTCCTCGTTTAACATCCCCGTCACAATATGCGGGTCGTAGATCGACTTAATTGTGTTTTTGATGTTTTACGTTTCATGTGTGTGGTTCTACTTTCTGTTTAGTTTTACATTTCGGTGTTTATCTATTTTTTAATACGAGTTTTCCAGTGTTGATGGTCACTAACTGTGACGTGACATTGGTGATACTTGGCATGGTTTTACGCCTACTGCCGCAACGCGGGTGGCTTATGACTAGTTAATGTCTATAAATCATCCAAGTTATTATCTTATTTTTTTGCGATTATGTTAGCCGTAACATGTGCGGGTTTAGTGTTGGAAATTTAGTGAAAAATATGATTTTTCACTCATTTTGGACATTATTAATTAATTATATTTGTTACAGTTTAATTGCCAAACCATTTTGTATATGCTCTCCTAAGTGAGAGGAACACAACGAACCAACCCGTGTCCAAAATGGAGCTAAGATAATTGAGATATCGATGCTGAAGTTATGTGGTTGAAACACAAAAGCTGTGAAAAACTAAGTGAAAATTGTTGTCCCACATTGGTGGAATGGTAAACCATAAAGGTGTTTATAAGTGGTACTTTCCAAGGGATTGTGTTCCCACATATGTTGAAGGACGCCCAAGATCAAGCAGAAGGGTGCAAAGCACCCAACGCGCCGCGCACGGGCTCGGCTTAAATTGCCTCAGAATTCACAGCATATACATACAAGACTTGGTGTCTTGTGTAGAGTGGTGCTTTACATGTTTCACAACACATAGGAAGAAGAATTCCCTGTATTCTCGCAACTTCATACTCTAGTTTCAGGTAGCTAATTCAGGTGCTAGGCTAACTCCGGCAGTACTTCTGCTCCGGCTGTTGTACTGGGAGACAGACGAGAGTTACCTGGGTGGCCCGAAGTTTTAAGGGACCCCTTACAGAAATTGTAAGGCCCCGTTCTCGGGAAACCCCACAATTGGTCATTCATAGCTTTTTAGTCATTTAAATAACTTGGAGTAAGAAATGATAGCAGCAGAGTAGTTAAACAAAATCATTTCATGCATTGATAATAATTCTTGCCAAGAAATACATCATTTTTGTGAGTTTCAAAAGAATATTTATTCGTATTACAAGGCAAAATATTATTTTTACATAACATAGATGCCAGTCTTTGCTTGCCAAGTAGCTCCAACCTCGTGCCACCCCAGCAACATCATTACATGCCAACCGAAATGCATAAAAAGTCAGCGTTGCTAAGTGAGTTTTAGTTTTGATGATATAGAAAATATACATTTTGTAAGCCTGGTGATCATCCATCAAAGTACATAATCATTCATTAGGAGGTAAAATTTCATTAACTTTCTTTCTTTCATTATATTTCACTTTTATTAACCAGGTTTGCATAGAGCAAGAGACTATATTGTTGGTTGGCAACAAATGCCAAACCCCTGTCGATACACATTAATAAGTGGTAGCTAACCCCGACAGTTGATCTACACTGCTAGGCAGAAAGCCTGCTCATGAACTAGGATCCCATTGGTTTATTGGTCAATCACAAGGATTAGACCCCAGATGTGCCTTTCTTTGGCTGAACAGCCACATATCAGTTGAGCAAATATCAACCAGGGTCGTGAACACCGTTGGAAAAGCTTGCAAGGCTTTTCACCTGTTGTTAGGGCCCTGGGGTAACATTTATTAAGTTCCACTGTCCTTCTTTTATTTCTTTATGACCACTTAATTATGAATAATACTTTTAAATATTCATTACTGTGAAATCACATAACATGAAAATATAACTAACATCTATAACAGCAACACATAAGAAAGAATCATACATAATAATCCTTAAACAAGCATAATCTTCCCTTATACAATAGTACTTAACACTTAAATTCTAATTCTAAAATTTCAAAAAATCTTAAGTCCCCAAAGAAATGCGGATGAACAAAAGTAAATGCAAATGAACAAATGCGGATGAAAGTCTTCTGAAAATATTCTAAGTGTCCAAAGAAATGCAGGTGAACCAAATGCGGATGGACAACCTTAGAAAATATTCTAAGTGTCAAAAGAAATGTGAATGAAACAAATATGGATGGACAATTACTAAATGCGGATGAACTAAGTCTTGTAAATGAACTTAACTGTGAAAGTTAAATAAATGCGGATGAAGACCAGCAAATGTGGATGAAGACCAGCGAATGGGGATGAACAAAAGACTTAGCCACTGAATGTTCAGCAAATGCGGATGAACTCCAACAATACGGATGAACAAGAACAAATGCGGATGAACAAACTAACCTGCAATGAAACTTATGTTATTTCCACTTCTCAATCACCATTTTATCATATCCTTAGCACAAATCTAGCATGCAAAAACGCAGAAAACTCATGCCTCGGTTGTAAAAATTCAGTTACAATGCATTTCAACCCCAAACGAGTTTAAAACAGTAAAATAGGGGAATCTAGAACTCACCTCTAGCAGCTCTCTAGTAAGACTTCTTCAGACCCATGATCAACCTTGAGTTCTGGCACCTAAACACGCAACAGCAAGCAACAAAGCACAGAGGAAACACATAAAAATCGATCCAGCAGCTCGAACCCAACTGAAACCGAACAGAAAATGCAAAAAAACCTCACCTACAAGCAGATCTTCCTCCTTCACCCTTTAGAAACAGGTTTGCAGCTTGTTCCTTCTTCTTGCAGCCGAAAGCAGATGGTGAAATGGGGGTGTGGGCGGCCATCCCCTGCCTTTTGAACCCATAAAGGGACAAGTTTGCCACTTGCACAACTTTAACCCCTTGCTTGGGCTATTTCACCTTTCCTTCTTTTTACTCTTCTTTTCTTTTCTTTTTAATAAATTTCCGGGTGTAACAGAAATCCTCAGCCATTGTTTTTTTTACTTTGTTTCGATTTGCTGTTTCTTTAAAATACTGTAATCAGTTTGTTAGTTTCATTTGCATTGTAATCAAATTTTTTATCTATAAAGTGTTTATTTAATTTTGTGAAGGATGTTCCTACAAGCTTAAAACATATTTTAAAACCATCGTTCCTCTTATGTTTTAAAATTTTATACTTTGATTTCTGCTCTATTTTGAAAACAGCTTTGTTTAAGGCAACGTAGCCTTGACTTGGAATTGACTTGTTTCTATTATATTGTTTCAGAAATGGCTTCTGGTTTTACTACTTCTACTACTTCTAACACCACCATGGGACCATTAGTTGGTTCCATGCTGCCTGGGCTGTGGCCAACCATACTGAAAAACCAGAGAAGTTCTCTGGTTCGAATTTTAAGAGATGGCAGCAAAAGATGTTATTTTACTTGACTACATTGAACCTTGCGAGGTTCTTGACTGAGTTTCCTCCTACACTTGCTGAAGGGGCTGATGCTCAAACAGTGAGTGCACTTGATGCTTGGAAACATTCCGAGTATTTGTGCCACAACTATGTGTTGAAAGGACTTGAGGACACTCTGTATAACGTGTATTGCAAAATAACAATTGCCAAAGAATTATGGGAGTCGTTAGAACACAAATACAAGACGAAGGATGCCGGCACGAAGAAATTTCGTTGTCGCCCGTTTCTTGGACTATAAAATGGTTGATTCCAAGATTATGATCAGTCAAGTCCAGGAGTTGTAGGTTATACTCAGCGACATTGCCTCAGAAGGAATGGTTCTTAGTGAAACATTCCAAGGGGCCGCCATGGTTGAAAAATTGCCTCCTAGTTGGTTGGATTTTAAAAATTATCTTAAACATAAACGAAAGGAGATGACAATTGAATACCTAGTGGTTCGCCTTCGAATTGAGGAGGACAACCGTATGGCACACAAAGGGACTCAAGTTCAATCACTTGCTAAGGCAAACTTGGTTGAACATGGTCAATACTCCCGCGGTGGAAAAAGTTTTACTAACAAGAACTGAGGCAAGGGTAAGGTTGTGGACCTTAGGCCTTGGAAAGGTGGTGTGAAGAAGAAGGTGGCTCCCTTCAAAGGGAAATGTTACAACTGTGGTGAAGCTGGTCATCGTGCCGATCAGTGTAAGGCACCAAAACATGACAAGGCACTTATGATAGATGATAAGATGCCTCTTGTTTCTATGATCTCAGATTTCATAGCAATCAAGGAAGAGGTGAACATGGTATCTAACAACCCTAAGTGTTGGTGGGTGGATACCGGGGCTACTCACCATGTTTGTCCCGATAAAACTTTCTTTAATACGTTTAAAGAATTGAAGGGTAATGATAAGCTGTACATGGGAAATGCAGCAACAACCAACATCAAGGGTGAAGGCGAAGTGATCTTGAAGTAGGCTTCGGGGAAGGAGCTCACCTTAAGTAACGTTCTTTATGCTCTGGATTTGCTTAAAAGCCTTATATCCGGGTGATTGCTTAACAAGTTTGGCTTTAGATTAGTTTTTGAAAGTGACAATTTTGTTTTGTCAAAATGTGAAATGTTTGTTGGAAAGGGCTATGCCCAGAATGGTATGTTTAAACTTAATTGTAACTACTGTCAAGAAAGATATGAATAAATCTAGTTCTTCTGCTTATATGATTAAGTCTTGTGATTTATGGCTTGGTCGTCTTGGTCATCTAAATTTTAATTCAATGCGTCGATTGATTAAATTAGATCACATTCCATCTTTTTCTTTTGAATCAAACTCAAAATGTGAAACGTGTGTTGAAGCCAAACAAACAAGAGCATCATTTAAATTGGTTGAAAGAATAACCGAGCCCTTGGGCTTGATTCACACTGATGTGTGTGATTTCAAGTCGATTCTCACACATGGTGGAAACAAATATTCATCACCTTTATTGATGATTGTACAAGATATTGCTATGTATACTTGCTGAAAAGTAAGGATGAAGCAATAGACAAATTTGTTATGTTCAAAACCGAAGTTGAGAATCAACTAAACATGTAAGGCCCAGGTCCCGGAGACCTTACCGTTGGTCAATCATAGCATAAAACATTAAACATTAAACATCACGCATTTCATAAAATATTACAGCGGAATTCGTTAATAAAAACCTTTCATTCTATTAGTAATTAACGTTGTTAAGCAATACAATATTATTTTCTTGAATTACAAAAGACCCTGTTTCGTTGCATTACAAAACAACAATATCATTAAAGATGAATGGATGCCGATCTTGCCCTGCCGAGTAGCTTCCTCCACGTGCCACCCTCAGCAACAATTACCTGCCAACTGAAAATGCATAAAAGTCAGTGTCGCTGAGTGAGTTCTAGTTTTAAAACATTTAAAATACCTTGTAGGAGTTGTATATGAAAATATCTTTTTCAATAAAATACTTTCTTTTACACGTGAGCATTCATCATACATACATCAAGGTATAGACTTAATTATCTTTCATTACCTCATGTATTCATTCATTATCTTTCACTATAATCTGGATCCTGTCTCATGCAATACCCGACTCGTATCCGAATATCGACAGTACCGGGGTACGCGACAAGGACCTGGGTCAATCTCGTGGATTGAATCCCTTACGAGTCTTTTGTGACAACACAGTCACTCACCTCAACTTTGTCTTACGAGTTTTTTGTGAAAACACAGTCACTCACCTCAATTTTTGGCATACAAGTCTTTTGTGACAACACAGTCATTCACCTCAACCTTTGCTTGCAAGACTTTTCATACTTTTCTTATGTTCCACTTCATTATTAACGTTAATCTTTCACTTTCTTTACGATAATACTTTACGCATACGAATATAAACACACCACGTAAAGTCACATTATACATAGTATAAAGCATCAACAACAGCCCACAACATGCAACACCACAACAGATAAGAACCAACAAATGCTGGTTTAGAACAAATGCGGATGACTGAAACAAATACGCATGAACACTGTAGCAAATGCGCATGAATAAAAGAAATGCGGAAGGACACTTAGGCGCATAAGCATCTACAAATGCGGATGAACAAATCACAATGCGTATGAACAAAGTACTCAAATGCTGATGACTAACCAACCAGCAAATGTACTTAGGCAATTATTTAGTCCCCAATCCTCGATCAAGCACATCCTTATCATGGATCTAACATGCTTTACATCTAGAGCAGGAATACAACCACGAAAACACCAACAGTTCGTAACCAATCATGCTTATCCATCCGTTCGAAGCTTAAACTCAACATCACAAGCATCAACCGCACATAAACCACCATAAAGCACTAACAAAAACACCCATATACATACGATAAAGCATAAAACAGTGTAAAACCTTTTAAACATGCATTTTTAGCCCCAAAGAAGTTTAAAACACATAAAACCGGGGTCTAGAACTCACCTAGTGCAGCAAATAAGCAAAACTCCTCCAAACTCGTGTGCACAAGAGTTCAAACGCCTAAAACAAGCAAAAACAGACAACAAAACACATAAACACATATAACTTGGTTTCATGGTCAAAACCCAACAAACCGAACCATAAAATATAAAGAACACTAACCACAAGCGAGAATCAGCCTCTTCTTCTCCTTGAAACAGAGAGAAATCGAATTCAGCTTCTTCTTCTTCTGATTCGGTTGAACACAGAAGCAGCAGGAGTGATATGGGCAGCATGCCCATATAAAATGAACTTTTGACTTTTGTGTACTTTTACACAAAACATCCCTCATCTTTGGCTTCTTTTTGCTTTCTTCTTGATTCTTTTATTTTCTTTTTATTTGACCGAAGTTTTGGGTGTTACAACTCTACCCCCCTTAAAGAGGTTTCGTCCTCGAAACCTGTCACTCTTTGAATAACTATGGGTAATGTTGTATCATTTCATCCTCTGTCTTCCACGTAGACTCGAAACCCTTCCGGTGTTTCCACTGCACACGTACGAGTGGAACCACTTTATTTCTTAATCTCTTCTCCTTCCTGTCTATTATGGCCACCGGTTGCTCCACATAATTGAGTCTTTCATCCACTTTGATATCCTCCAGTGGCACAATCATATCTTCATCGGCCAAGCATTTTCTCAGATGAGATACATGGAACGTCGGGTGAATTCCACTTAGCTCATCAGGCAATTCTAGTCGATAGTCCACCTCACCTACTCGTGCAATGATTCGGAAAGGCCCTATGTACCTCGGACTCAGCTTGCCCCTCTTTCGAAACCGGATGATTCCCTTCCAGGGCGAGACCTTTAATATGACTTTATCACCCACGTTGAACTCGATTGGTCTACGCCTCTTATCGGCATACGACTTCTGTCTATCCTTGGCTGCCTTCATAAAGGCTATGATCTTTTCTAGCTTCTCATTCATAGCCTTGATTACCTCCACGCTTCCTAACTCTTTCTGGCCAATGTCTCCCCAACACACAGGCGTTCTACATCTCCTACCATATAGCATCTCATAAGGTGGCATGCCAATGCTGGCATGATAGCTGTTGTTGTATGAGAACTCTGCTAATGGTAGATGATCATCCCAACTTCCTCTAAAGTCGATCACACATGCTCGGAGCATGTCCTCGAGCATTTGAATCGTCCTTTCAGACTGACCATTTTTCTGAGGATGGTAAGCCTTACTGATGTGTAGCCTCGTCCCCATCGCATCGTGGAATCTCTTCCAAAACTTCAATGTGAACCGAGTGTCACGGTCTGACACGATAGACACTGGCACACCATAACGAGCTACAATCTCTTTGATGAACAGATCTGCCAACCTCTCGGATGAATACATCTCGTGGATCGGTAGAAAGTGAGCACTCTTTGTCAAACGATCAACTATTACCCAAATTGCATCATACCCCCTTGTCGTACATGGTAACTTCGTGATGAAATCCATGGTGATGTGCTCCCACTTCCACTCAGGTACATCCAACGGTTGGATCTTCCCGTATGGCTTTTGATGCTCTGCCTTCACTTGTAAGCAAGTACGACACTTACTTACATACTCCACTACATAGCGCTTCATACCTGGCCACCAATATTCTTTCTTCATATCTTGATACATCTTAGTGGCACCGGGATGAATGGAGTATCGAGTCTTATGAGCTTCGTCCATAATTCGTCCCCGTAGATCACCGTAGCGGGGAATCCACATCCGCCCGAAGCGGGTTCTAACTCCGTGGGTATTTTCTCCTAACTCCGTGACTAGACCTCTCATCCTTTCAGAGTTAAGGCGATCTTCCTTCAATGCCTCATCCTGAAATTCTTTGACATGTGTCATCACGTCAGAGGTCATCACCAATTGATAAGCCTTCACCCGGATTGGCTCGGGTCTCTTTTTTCGGCTGAGGGCATCAGCCACTACATTGGCTTTACCCGGATGGTAGTGGATTTCACAATCATAATCCTTAATCAGCTCTAACCACCTTCTCTGCCTCATGTTGAGATCTTTCTGTTCAAAGAAATACTTTAGGCTCTTATGGTCCGTGAAGATTGTGCATTTCACCCCGTACAGGTAAAGCCGCCAAATCTTTAATGCAAAAACCACAGCTGCGAGCTCCAAATCATGCGTAGGATAATTGACCTCGTGGGTTTTCAACTGTCGGGACGCGTAGGCTATTACTCTTCCACGTTGCATTAACACAAACCCAGTCCTGAATAGGAGGCATCCGAATACACCACTAAGTCTTCACTCCCTTCAGGTAATGTCAAAACAGGAGCTTGAGTTAATCTTGCCTTTAACTCCTCAAAAGCATCCTCCTGTTCTTGTCCCCACACAAACTTCACCTCCTTGCGAGTCAATTTAGTCAAAGGTGAGGCTACCTTGGAAAAGTCTTGAATGAACCTCCTGTAGTAGCCCGCCAATCCCAAGAAACTTTGAATCTCAGATGGCGTCTTTGGAGACTTCCATTGCATCACCGCCTCAACCTTCGCCGGGTCCACCATGATCCCTTTAGCATTAACCACGTGACCGAAAAATTGAACTTCACGTAACCAGAAAGCACACTTAGAGAATTTAGCATAAAGTTCTCCTTCTAAGTGTCTCCAATACCTCGTGTATGTGACCGACATGTTCTTCTTCACTCTTCGAATAAATCAGGATATCGTCAATAAATACAATCACTGATTTATCTAACATCGGCCGACACACTCGATTCATCAAATCCATAAAGGCAGCTGGCGTGTTAGTCAGACCGAAAGACATAACGAGGAACTCGTAGTGTCCATAACGCGTGCGAAAAGCTGTCTTACAAATGTCTTGGTCCTTAACCTTCAACTGATGGTAACCAGATCGGAGATCTATTCGTGAGAACCAACTGGCACCTTGGAGTTGGTCAAACAAATCATCTATTCTTGGTAAGGGATATCGATTCTTTACTGTTAACTTGTTTAGCTCCCGATAGTCTATGCACATCCTCATACTACCGTCTTTCTTCTTAACAAACAAAACCGGAGCACCTCAAGGAGAGATACTCGGTCGAATGAAACCCTTGTCCAATAACTCCTGCAGTTGAACCATCAGCTCCTTCATCTCGGTTGAAGCTAATTGATACGGTGACTTGGCAACGGGTTGAGCACCGGGTATCAAATCAATCTGAAACTCGATCTCACGGTCCGATGGCACACCTGGTAAATCTCCTGGAAACATCTAGAAAATCACACACAACTGGTACGTCGAACAATTGTGGTACTGACGCGTCCACATCCTTCATATAAACCAGGTAGGCACTACATCCGCGTTTCATGCACTTCTCGGCCACCACCATCGAAATCACCTTCGGAACTGTAGTAACTCGGTCACCGTAAACCGTTACCGAACTTCCATCGGGCGCTGTCAGTCGAATCATCTTTTTGCGACACACGATGTTTGCCTCATAGGCTGCCAACCAATCCATCCCCAGAACTACATCAAATCTACCTAGGGGCATCACAATAGTTTAGCATAGAACCTATGGCCTTCTAACTCTATGCCACAATCCTCAATCACATCAGAAATTTGTAGACTTACCAATAGCAGTTTCTACATCAAATGATCATCAATTCTTCTACTACTAACAGCAGCTTAGCACAGAGCAGTAGAAATGAAACTCCTACTAGCACCAGAATCAAACAATATAGAGGCACAAGTTTGGTTTACTAGAAACATACCCGACACGACATCGGGATCCACCCTGCCTCCTCCGGGTCATTGTAAATGCTCTAGCGCTTGTCCTCTGCCCTTCACTCTCTGTCCTTTTCTTCACCCCGGAACTCTCTGCCTTTTGCTTCTTGCAATCCCTGCTCATGTGTCCCCCTTCCCACAGATATGACACCTTAACGCTCTACAATCCTTAGCGATATGACCAGGCTTCCCGCATTTGAAGCAAACATTCATCCCAACCGGCATCCCCGCTATGCTCCCTTCCACACTTACCACACCTCTTCGCTCTAGAGCTTGATGACCCCACTCTTCGGTCATCCATTTTCATCCTCTTGTTGTTGGGGTGAAACCACCACTCCCAAACCTCTTCCCACCCCTATTCTTGTCACCACCACCTGTCTTCTTCACCTCAACCACCGACACCTCTCTCTCATCGTAAATCCTCCCAGCCAGATCCACTGCCGACCTAAAAGTGCTTGGTCGGGCAACAATCAAGTGCCTGCAGATATCAGCCGGCAATCCCTGCACATACCTCTTAATCTTCCTCGACACCGGCGTCACCTGATCCGGCACCAGCCTCGCCATTTCGTTAAACTTGGTGGTGTATTGCTGGGGGTCATTGTTCCCGCCTCAAGCTGTAGGAACTCTCTCTCTATCTTGTCTCTAGTCCATGTGAGGACAGAATTCCTCAACAACCAACTTCTTCAAATCTCCCCATCTTATCCTCCAGATGGCCCTGCTGCCCTCGGCTTGGACAATATTGTCCCATGAACACAGAGCCGAGTCAATAAATGAGTGAGTGGCAAATTTCACCTTCTGATCCTCCCTACACTCACTAATATCCAACACTACCTCCATCTCTCTAACCCAGCGGTGGGCAGTAGCAGCGTTACCGTTTCCGTCAAAAGTAGGGGGTTTACACCGTTGGAATGCCCCGTAGCTGCATCCCCTCGCGGTTTCCCGCACCTCTATATCTTCTTCATCACTGGAGGCTCCCCTTTCAACATTCATCTCCTCCTCATCATCATGATCTCTCTCATTCTCCCTTCTCCCAACAGTAGCCCTTCTCTCTTCCTCCTTTTCTTTCCTCTCATCCTCCCTTACGGCCCGGATCACCTCAGTCACGACAGACGGTAGGATAGTCTGCATGACTTGGTGAACCTCCTCCACCACTGCCTCTTTCACTAAGGCCCTTATGTTGGCACTCTCATCTCCGCCCTTCGGGTGATGAATCCCAGGCTCACCAGGAGCCATCTCTGTAGTTCTTGTCTGTTCTTTGCGGCCCGGGGTCTACCAGTACGACCACCCTTTACTCCACCTCTAGAAGCCTTAGACGATCTACCCAGCCATCCTCTAACACTATAAGATTCAAACACCAACACGGTCATTCAAGGTAAAGCTCAGTTTATGTCAAGTATAGTAAGTCCCTAATTACAGTGGCCAGTTGTGATAGCCACTACTTTACTCTTCATCCCCCAAGCATTTCCTATCCTGACTACATTAGTATTCAAATCTACTAAAAGCACATAAATCAAATAGCGCACACACATAATACGGTTAACATTAAGAAAGAAATACCTGATGGCAAGTAGCTACTCGGGCTGGCATCCCTCTATTCGTCCCATTCTTAGTTTAGTTTAGGTTTGAAAATATTTACCTATTTCTCTTAAACTTTGGCTCTGATACCAACTTGTAAGGCCCCGTTCCCGAAGACGTCACCATTGGTCAATCATAGCATAAAACATAAACATCACACATTTCATAAAATATTGCAGGGATTTCGTTAATAAAAACTTTCATTCTATAATAATTAGCGTTGTTAAGCAATACATCATTGTTTCTTGAATTACAAAAGACCTGTTTCATTGCATTACAAAACAACAATATCATTAAAGATGAATGGATGCCGATCTTGCCCTGCCGAGTAGCTTCACCCGCATGCCACCCTCAGCAACAATTACCTGCCAACTGAAATGCATAAAAGTCAGCATCGCTGAGTGAGTTCTAGTTTAAAACGTTTAAATACCTTGTAGGAGTTGTATATGAAAATATCTTTTCAATAAAACTTCCTTTACTTCTACACGTGAGCATTCATCATACATACATAAGGTATAGACTTAATTATCTTTCATTAACTCACGTATTCATTCATTATCTTTCACTATAATCTGGATCCTGTCTCATGCAATACCCGACTTGTATCGAAGATCGACAGTATCGGGGTACCCGACAAGACCCGGGTCAATCTCATGGATTGAATCCCTCGAGTCTTTTGTGACAACACAGATACTCACCTCAACTTTGGCTTACAGTCTTTTGTGCAAACACAGTCACTCACCTCAATTTTTGGCATACAAGTCTTTGTGACAACATAGTCACTCACCTCAACCTTTGCTTGCAAGACTTTTCATATTTCTTATGTCCACTTCATTATTAACGTTAATCTTTCACTTTCTTTATGATAATACTTTACGCATACGAATATAAACACACCCGTAAAGTCACATATACATAGTATAAAGCGTCAACAACAGCCCACAACATGCAACACCACAACAGATAAGAACCAACAAAAACATCCCAGAACTTACCCGCTACATTCTACTTCCCAAGCTTCGGAAAAATCCTAAGTCCTTAGACAAATGCGGATGAACAGTAACCAATGCGGATGAACAACTAATGCGGAAACATTAACAGTACTAATGCGGGATGAATAATACTAATGCCGATGAACAACTAATGCGGATGAACAATACTAATGCGGATGAACAACTAATGCGGATGAATGCCTTCAGATTACTCCAAGTATCCAACTAAATGCTGGTAGAACAAATGCAGATGACTGAAACAAATGTGCATGAACACTGTAGCAAATGCGCATGAATAAAAGAAATGCGGAAGGACACTTAGGCACATAAGCATCTAAATGCGGATGAACAAACCACAATGCGCATGAACAAAGTACTTAAATGCGGATGACTAACCAACCAGCAAATGTACTTATGCAATTATTCAGTCCCCAATCCTCGATCAAACACATCCTTATCATGGATCTAACATGCTTAACATCTAAGCAGGCATACAACCATGAAAACACCAACAGTTCGTAACCAATCATGCTTATCCATCCGTTCGAAGCTTAAACTCAACATCACAAGCATCAATCACACATAAACCACCATAAAGCACCAACGCAAACACCCATATACATACGGTAAAGCATAAAACAGCTGTAAAACCTTTAAACATGCATTTTCAGCCCCAAAGAAGTTTAAACACAAAAACCGGGGTCTAGAACACCTAGTGCAGCAAACAAGTAAAACTCCTCCAAACTCATGTGCACAAGAGTTCAAACGCCTAAAATAAGCAAAAATAGACACCAAAAAACATAAACACATATAAATCGGTTTCATGGTCAAAACCCAACAAACCGAACCATAAAATACAAAGAACACAAACCATAAGCGTGAATCAGCCTCTTCTTTCCTTAAACCTGAGAGAAATCGAATTCAACTTCTCTTCTTCTGATTTGGTTGAACACAGTAGCAGCAGGAGTGCTATGGGCAGCCATGCCCATATAAAGTGAACTTTTGACTTTTGTGTACTTTTACACAAAACACCCCTCATCTTTGGCTTCTTTTTGCTTTCTTCTTGATACTTTTATTTTCTTTTTATTTGACCGAAGTTTCGGGTGTTACATAACAAAAAGATAAAAGTTTAAGAAGTGACCGAGGCGGTGAATATATTTCACCATTTGCTGAAATTTGTGCTCAAAATGGAATTATCCATGAGTACACTGCTCCTTATTCTCCACAACAAAATGGCATTGCGGAATGAAAGAATCATACCCTAAAAGAAAAGATGAATTCCATGTGCTAAGTTTCGGGTTGAGCAAGGATATGTGGGGGGAGGCTGTTCTGACAGCTAGTTATCTTTTGAACAAAATTACTTTCAAGAATAAGGATGTTACACCTACTGAGTTGTGTATGGGCAGAAAACCATCTTACAAATTCTTGAAAGTGTGGGGCTATTTAGCAAAAGTGGTAGTGCCACCAGCAAAGGTTCAAAAGATAGGACCCAAAACTGTGGATTGTGTATTCATAGCCTATGCCAAGCATAGTAAGGCATACCGATTTCTTGTACATGAGTCGAAGAATCCCAAGATACACAAGGACACGATAATGGAGTCAATTAATGCATCTTTCTTTGAAGATGTATTTCCTTGTTTATCTCAGGATCAAGCTAGTTCATCAAACCCGGTTGATGAGATTGTTGATGGAAAAGAACAATCAGAGGCTGAAGAGGTAGAGCCAAGAAGAAGCAAAAGGCAAAGGATTGAAAGATCTTTTGGCCCTGAATTTCTTACTTATATGGTTGAAGGTGATCCTTTAACATACCAAGAAGCTATAACCTCTTCCAAATGACCTCAATGGAAAGAAGCCATCAAAAATAAAATAGATTCTATCTTGCAGAATCATACTTGGGAGTTAGTAGATCTTCCACTAGGTTGTAAACCACTTGGATATCAGTGGACATTCAAGAGGAAGATGAAAGCTCATAGCTCAATTGATAAGTACAAGGCAAGGCTAGTGATCAAAGGGTATAAACAAAAGGAAGGTCTAGACTACTTTGATTCTTACTCATTTGTCACTCGAATAACCTTTATCATATTGGTGCTTGCAATTGCAGCTTTGCGAAATTTAGAAGTACATCAGATGGATGTAAAAACCGCTTTTTAAATGGGGATTTAGAAGAGGAAATTTATATGGAGCAGCCTGAGGGCTTCTCTACTCTTGGCCAGGAGGGCAAAGTGTGCAAACTTATCAAGTCCTTGTATGGCTTGAAGCAAGCTCCAAAACAATGGCACCAAAAGTTTGATCAAGCCATGCTTGATTCTGGTTTCAAAATCAATGAGTAAGACAAGTGTGTATATGTGAAAGATACACCAAGGGGTTATGTGATGTTATGCCTTTATGTAGATGACATGCTTATCATTAGGAGTGATGATAACATGATTAGATCTACAAACAATATATTGAAAGTGAGATTTGACATGAAAGACATGGGTTTAGCTGATGTGATTCTTGGAGTAAAGATCATTAGAACCCAAAATGGTCTTGTTTTGAGTCAATCTCATTATGTGGACAAGATCCTTGAAAAATTCAACGCGAAGGATACAAGTGTTGCTCGAACTCCGATTGATACCACTCATCATCTCTCTAAGAATAGAGGAGAGGGTGGTTGCTCAGTTGGAGTACTCAAGGATTATTGGCAGTCTTATGTATCTCATGACTTGTACCCGACCAGACCTTGCATATGTTGTGAGTAGGCTAAGCAGGTACACTAGCAATCCAAGCTCTAAGGATTTGAAGGCTATGACAAGGCTTCTAAGGTACTTGAGATACATAAGGAACTATGGATAGCACTATGGTCAAGATCCAGCTGTTGTGGAAGGATATACTGACGCAATTGGATATCCGACATAAAAGATTCCAAATCCACTAGTGGTTATGTGTTCACCCTTGGGGGGCGGCTATAGCTTGGAAGTCGTCCAAGCAAACTGGTATAGCCAAATCAACAATGGAATCTGAAATTTATCGCTTTAGATAAAGCTGGAGAATAGGCGGAGTGGTTACGTCAGTTCTTGGAATATGTTCCAGGATGGCCAAAAGCCTGTAACAGCTATTTGCATACATTGTGATTGCCAATCAGCAATTGGTAGAGCTCAAAGTACAATGTATAATGGCAAATCAAGGCATATACGACGTAGACACAATACGATACTACAACTACTCTCAACTAGAGTTATCACTATTGACTATGTGAAGACAAAGGATAACATTGCGGATCCATTGACAAAAGGCTTAAGCAGAGAGTTAGTATACAAGTCATCGAGAGGGATGGGACTAATAGACAATAGGACAACCTAATTGTATAAATGAGGTCACTATGGGGGAGTACCCAAAACATAAAATGAAGTTGAACACTTCCTAGTTCATTCCTGAATTGATCAGTGATAGCAAAGAAGGTTAAACCTATGGCTTTTAATGACTTGTGTAAAGTCACCTATGTGAGAGAGAAGTGGGGTCGCTTTGAATGGATTTGTTAGGGCGCAAATCCTAGAGCTCTTGCAGAACCAGGCTAGTGTTCTATGACCATAATAGACACAACAATGAGGGGCTAACCAGACCAAGGAGAATATTGTGTGAAGTGTAATAACGTCTACACAAAAAAGGGGTTAGTTCAAAGACATAGTGTCTACTAATCGCTAGGAGACTAAGTATACATCACAAAGGAGGGTTCAAAAAGAATATCTACCTATCCTGCAATATTCAACTACTGAAACTCTATCTTGATACTTGAGTACAAAGATCGATCTCTATTCATGTGGGGGAGTGTTGGAAATTTAGTGAAAAATATGATTTTTCACTCATTTTGGACATTAATAATTAATTATATTTGTTACAATTCAATTTCCAAACCATTTTGTATGTGTTCTCCTAAGTAAGAGGAACACAACAAACCAAACCGTGTCCAAAATGGTGCTAAGATGAATGAGATATCGATGCTCGAAGTTATGTGGTTGAAACACAAAAGCTGTGAAAAACTAATTGAAAATTGTTATTCCACATTAGTGGAATGGTAAACCATAAAGGTGTTTATAAGTAAGACTTTCCAAGGGATTGAATTCCTACATATGTTGAGAGACACCAAGGTCAAGCACAAGGGTGCAAAGCACCCAACGCGCCCGCCCCGCGCACGCGTACGGGCTTGAGTCGAGGGCGATGGCGCAATGTGGCGCTTTGATGGTGCACTTCGCACGCTGGCATCGCCGAGAGCCGCCTTTGTATTTTTGAAGTGCTGATCTGATTGCTTGCTGAACTTTCTCTGTTGTAACAGACAGTCTGTTCCTTCCCTCTTAATAATTCAGGCTTATTAAGAGACTTTGAACTAATGAGTTTGTAACTGCCTCAGAATTCACAGCATATACATACAAGACTTGGTGTCTTGTGTAGAGTGGTGCTTTACATGTTTCACAACACACAACAAGAAGAATTCCCTGCTTCTCGCAACTTCGTACTGTAGTTTCAGTGACCTGTTTCAGGTGCTAGGCTAACTCGAAGTACTTCTGCTCCAGCTGTTGTACCCTGGGAGACAGAAAGGATTCACCTGGGTGGCCTGAAATCTGTTTTAAGGGACACATGTTCAACAGAAATCCTCAGCCATTGTTCTGTTTACTTTGTTCCGATTTGTTGTTTCTTTTAAATACTGTAATCAGTTCGTTAGTTACATTATCTATAAAGTGTTTATTTAATTTTGTGAACGATGTTCCTACATTTAGTACTAGTTAGTTACATTAGAACAAAAAGTTCCACGTTAACATAATCGTGTGTTAAAAAAACTAGAAAAAAAGTACTAGAAACAAAAAAATCAGAAAAAGACGAAAAATTGGTAATAAAAGAATTGAAGGATAAATTTTATAAGTTTTAAGAAATGATTTTTAGAAATAGTTTTTAAAAACATTTATTTGTGATAAAAAGGATTGTTAGTAGCAAAAGGATAATAGAAAATCGTTATCTTAAAACGTCTTCTCTTTAATAATGATTATATATAAGGCCAATCGTTAGTAGCAAAGGTCGAATCTGGAAAATTTGGCAAATTGTTTGGGTCATTTTTAAAAGGCTATACCTTGGTCTAAACTTAACTAATGTGGATGATATTTGGGTCTAAAATCAAGTTTAAAGAGTTCTCTTTCTAATCCAAGTGATTTTATAATGTTTATACAGTTTTGATCCCCAAATTCGATTTCAAAAATCAAAGATCGAGTCTGAAAATTTTGGCAAATTGTTTGGGTCATTTTTAAAAAGGCCGTAACTTGTTTAAAAAATGATTTAAAAGAAGTGATTCTTTCTTCTAAAAGGTAATAATTGGTGTTAGCAAATAAACCATGTGAAACCTTGCCATAAAAATCAGTGTTTTATGACCGGATTGGACGGTTGGTCGGACCATTCAGACCGGGATTCAGAGGGCGAACGGTCTGATCCACCGCAATTATTGGATTTTAATGTGTTTAAAGATTATTTTATAGTTATATATATAACTATAAGTTTTGACACTCATTATGAAGTTTTCTAAAAAACACTAGCAAAACAAAATACTGCAACCTTTGTTGCCTATATAAATATTTTGAAATCTTTAAACTTATGTTGAGACTTGATATCATATATTAATATATCGATAAAGATAGTTGGTACGTTGAAGTGTTTATTATGCGAGTACTTAGAGTACTCGGCGGCTTTTGGGTTTGTTTTGTAAATGTTGTTAAATCGTAATTAGAATAGATTATTTACAAGTTACTGTTAAACGATTAGCATTCTGAATTAAAAAACTCTCTCTGTAACTATTCTAATACCTACATAGTGTGATCATCTGTGTAGAAGAATACATCATATTTTCAGTAAATTTGCGTTCTTATTCCTTTTCTTAATCATTGTGCTATTTGGATTTCACACGTCTAACACAGTGTGTGGGTGTTGATTATGATAGAAGATCCATAGTTGATAGGGGATTTACAACTCGTATCAGAGTCATAGAGCTATTGAAAGACCAATCACATCTGCGAATCAAGATAAAGGTTCGAGTTCTAAAGTTGCTTGGGTTTTGATTATGGTGTTTATTAATCTCAAAAGTTTCAATTGAAAAATAAGTTCTACAAAATGGTTCTTGTTCTTTTGCAGAATTTTTTGAACTCCTAGATTTTCATATTTGCAATTCAAAACTAAATCCCGATTGATTTGGAAAGTACTCGCTCAGTCAAATACATCATTAAAAACGAATACACCATTACTATAAGTTACAAATCTATTAAAATTAACTCAACACCAAATCAAAATTTAAGCAATGCATACTTAAACTTAGACAATAGATTGGAACCAGAACCAAACCACTATGTCTTGTTGATGGTGACAACTTTTCTTACTGGAAGTTTCGCTTCAGAAATTATATTAAGTTTACGGATTCAAAGATGTGGCGTTCCATCGAACGTGGACCTCATGTGCCTATGTAGCAAAAGGATGATAAGACTTTTGCACTGAAGGATCTTAAATTATTGTGGATGCAGACTATGAGGCTATCAAGAAAGACGATAAAGCACTCATGTCGTTGACTATGGTATTGTCTACTAAGATTGCACACGTGTTTAAATAGTACAAAAATGCTAAAGAACTCTAGGATGCACTGCTTGCTAGGTATAAAGGGAACACTTACATGAAAGAAAGCAGGAAAGACATGTTGAAATTGAAGTTCAAGGTGTTCAATCATATCATGGATGAATCATTGGATGCTCAAATTAAACAACTTATACATCTTGTGACTAAGACGAATAGTGCTAATATTTCATTTTCTCATGGCGAGGTGGACAAGAAATTGCTCAATTCACGACATTATAATTAGAATCACAATTGTATTACTATTAAGAAGACCAAGGATATGTATAGGACTTCACTTTCAGATGTGATTTCCATTATATATTCCTATGAGATGGATGATACATAGTGTGCACTGTAACATGGTATTTTATGAGTGCATGTCACACCCCAGTTTTCAGCACTCCCAGGTCGTATGATCTGTTGGTTCGATCGTTCGTTTCGTGGTTTCAAAATCATTTAAGCCTCAAAAAATTATGTAAAATATATATTTTGTAAAAGTGTAACATTGATGTTATATCAAACATCCAATATTTCATAATTTGAAAGGGATTTAAAACCCTTATATACAATCAAAAATTTGGGTTTGCAAACATCAGATTACATATATACAGCCACAACGAATCTAAGTGCCGAAAGAGTTGTGATCTTTTTGCACTTCAATTGGCCTATATGTACAACTATCCTGGTTATCCAGGACTAGGGAGTCAACATTTTTTGAGCCGGAACCCTAATAAACAATATTACATGTGTTTACCTGTAAAATATTGTGTAAACATGTATCGGAAAAAGCTGGTGTATACATGTTATTAATAGACTCTAAAACATTTCAAGCATACATGTTATTTAGAATCTCAAATCATAACTTTTTATAGAAAAGCTATATATTTAGCAGTTGACCTCAACTGTGAAGTACACCCTCCATATATGCAGGTTTCTATGGCTTAGGCAGTTTGCTTTTCCCCACGGACCACCCGGATTTACACTGAAACCTTGACCAGCTTTGGTATGAGATTCCCATCCTCGTGATATAAATTTAGCCAAACTATACATATACTTATGGTCTAAATGTCTTTATCATAGAATATGGGTCATTATTTATAGATTCATTATTTTATTTATGCAATCTTCACAGATCAAGATAATAAGCGTTTGGTTTGTAAAATTTACAATGTATTCACCTTGTTATGATCGATTAAGCTAATAATATTCTATCAATAAAAAAGGTAGTTCCTAAGCAAGCACTTCAACTAAGACTCTGGTTTCTTGTTCTCTTGCTTCGTTTTTGGGTTTGTTGCTTCGTGTAGCACCTCGGGATTGCCTATAATGATTCTAGTATGAGAGAGGGGATAAAATAAGAGAGATGTAAAGTAAAGATCAAAGAGTTCTGTGAGTGTGAAAGCTCGCCCGAGTTTTAGTTGGGTTCTAGCGGCTGATGTGCCCTACATCACCATGATGATGTTGGCCTTATCTTCTTGAAGTGCTACATGGCTGACACGTATCACCAGATCATCAGCCTCGACCCCCATTTACGATGATGCCGGCATCAGATCTCTGATGCACCCTGCATCGTAGCTATATGTCAACTTCCAAACCTTAGTCACCAGCCAGAGGCTTTGCCCCTTGGACCCCAACCAGGGCCTACCGCCTCTTAGATCTAGCTTTCTAGGGTTTGCCGCCCTCTAACCCCCGCTGTCCAACTGCTACTTTGGGTCCAAATTATGAGGAATCATAGTGAAACTGGAATTTCAAAATTTCAAGGTGGTACTGCTCTTCTTTCAAGTATTTCATCATGTTAAAACATAAATTACTCATAGTTAGAAGTAGTCCAAACCTTACTGGTTTTGTTCTTTGTAGTAGTAGTAGCAACGCCAATTAGCTATTCCAGTTCAAAATTGCAACATTATGGAAGAGAAGTTGACATTATTTACTTGGTTTATGAACAACTATAATGAATTTATGGTTAGACATTTCACGTAATCTGATATGATGTAGGATGATCTAAGTCAAATCCGTCAAGATGATGTGGAAGAAATATATATCACTTGGCAGATGGCGATGGTTGTGTTCAGAGCTGAAAACTTTATCAAGAAGATAGGGAGAAACAAATTTGGAGAAAAAAATGACATGAAGTTGTGTTTTAACATGTCTAAACTGAGGTGGTACAATGTAATAAACATGGCGATTTTGCTTGAGAATGTCCAAAGCCAAAGGTGAACAAGGATAATATGCATGTCAAAGGAAAAGAAGCAAGTTCATCCACCTCCAAAGAACTAGTGAGTCAACAAGATGCTATTGTTATGGGATGAAATTCGTATGACTATCTAAGTCATGTTTAAAATAGTATCTAGTTACATATACCATAGATGATTGCTAACATATATGTCCTTTTAAACTCAAATACATTGATTTAACATGATTCCTTGTGACTTTGATCATGTTATAATCTTATAATGATTTAGAAATAATGAACCTCACACTAGATGTAGTACCTTATATGCTCTCAAGGTTTGTTGAAACGTCTAGTCACAACAAGTAGTTTACTATCCACTGCCCTATATACCTTTCATTTTCTTATATTCATAACTATTTGTGCAATAACTAGCATTGGTTTGTATCTAATCAAGAAATCTTTAACATGCTCCAATGAGCACATCTACATACGTTTAGGACTTACATGCTAGACAAGCTAACATGCCCTATCTATAGATTATGCCTCTTAATAACCAAATTTTTCAAGAAAAGGTTGAAAATATGTGCATATAGTAATGAATTGTGTATACCATTTTGCATATCTTTTGCTTGGCCTTGTTGGCTTTTGGATTTTCCTATATGTCTACATTGGGCAATTTCTGTTCTATAATTCATATTATTGTGTAATCTCTTCTAGTTGATTTGATTGTTCATACTATAAATAGTATTTAGCACATACAAAATAGCATATTTGGATGTTGATGATGCGTAAATAAACAACATAAGTAAAATACACTATATTGAAAACACAGTCAGGTTTAAACTATTATGCTAGGTGATAATACCACATACTGTAATCAAATCTTTAGTTTAATTACATAAGATATTGACTTTTACTATGCATTAAGCCTATCAACATACCATACTACATCCCTATGAGCTATCAACCTATTTATTCACATGCTCAAGCATTCATACTTTATTTTATCACTTCCATATTTACGAACAACGAAAGCATTCATACTTTATTTTATCACTTCCATATTTACGAACACAACGAAAAGCTCATGAAAGCACAAAACACACTTCAATCTTTTTGGACTTTTTAATTTTCTACACCCACGCATTATGTTACACGTGTGGAATCCAAATAAGATAAAGATCAAGAATAGGAATAAAAATGCCAATTCACTGAAAATAGGATGTATTTTTCTACACAGATAATCACACTGTGTAGGTATCAAATTAGTTACAAAGTGAGTTTTTTTTTTTTCAGAATGCTAATCGCTAAACTGTGACCTGTATCTAACCTATTCTAATACCATTTAAATACATTACAAAACAAAACCCAAATCCCATAATTACTACTCATTCGAATTTATTATCCATCGCCTTGGTCTAGTCTCTAGGTCTTGGACGAGTATTCTAAACAGTTGGGTTTCAACAAATCTGTTGAGGTGTTGTAACACTTGACCCATTTTCAAACTATAAACCGTTGAGTCATCTTACAAATCAAATCATTATTTAGTAATTTTATTTACTTTTGTGTAACAAATACAATTAATTGTGTCACTTAATCAATTTAATGTAATTTAATTTTATAATTTTAAAATACATTTTATAAATTTTAAAAGGTTATAATATTTAATGATTTTAGATATAAATTAAAATAAATAATCATATCGCAAAGTTTTTGTGAGATTTATGAAGTTTATAAAGATTTTATAAAAAAATAAGTGGATTAAATTAAATTATGGTTTTAATATATTTAGAGTTCAATTGTAATTATTCATTTATTATTTTATTTTATTAAGTTTACACTTTTTTTAATTCTAATCATAACATCCTTTTAAAAGACGTGTAACTCACCATTAATATCATTCATAACCCCCTTACTAAACTGAACTATAAAAGCAAATTTTATGCCTCACTTTTCATTTGCTTATTCTTTAAAAAAATCACACTCACAAACATTTCTTTCATCCTTTGGTTTTGATCAAACTTCTTTTACAAGTAATTTCAAGAATTTTCTAATTATAAGGTAAACTTAAATTGTTTTTATATTATGTATTTTATGTTGTTTCAATTTTCTTTATTTTATTTTAGTTTAAAGAACCATCCTAATATCCAAGCATACTCTATATTACTGTATGATGGATGTGAGGAATATAAATAATGAACAAGTCCATGATCATTTGATCATTACCTTTCTAACATCATTAACATTTTAACAATCACTAACATGCCAAAATCAAGCTAACAACGCTCTAACGTAAACAAAAAATCCATTTCCATATGGACGTCTGTTATTCCACAAGATTGTTTCTCTAAAGACGGCAATGCCGAAGTCTTGGAACATTCTTTATAACTTAATGGAGTCTAATATATTATATAACATATTAAGATTTGTTCTAACCCGTTTCATGATTAAACAGTTTTAAAAAGTGCACATAAGTGCCTAACTAAAATTTTGACAGAATGTAGTCTAATTTCAACTAACCATAGCTTGGTCATGACAAACTAAATTTGAGTAAACTCAGACTATAAGATTAAGTTCAATGAATTACCTTTTTAACGGTAGTTTGTAAGTCTTCAAGCTCAATCGGACGACTCAACAATAGCCTTCACAAGATAAGTGTGCATTTCAGCACCTTATGTCTTGTGCTGCTGTTTTGATCTATTTTTTGGTATTTTCATTAAAGTTTTCCTAAACTAAAGATGTTCGGGACACACTTAACTACTTAACTATGAATTTTTATAATATTCTAAACCGTTTACTATATTTAAAACCAGTTCAAACACGTACTAAACATTCTGTCCAGAATCTAAAATAAGTGCAAGAATCCAATTTCAATCTAGATTTCACCTTTTGATATTCTCTAAACGTCCCAACTTCTATTAATGAATTCCAACCTCAAGTTATTAGTTTTTTTATCCTTTAAGACATCACCCTAGATACTTTAAACATCCAAGATTTCTTATGAACCCTACGACCATCATTATACAATGTGAGTATTCATAGCCCATTTTCATGTGTTTTATATTTGGGGAAAATCATGGAGTTCAATATTCAATCATTAATATTCCTTTCATTCTAAATTTAATTCAAAACATGCTATGTTATTACTTGCAATTATGTGTTCATAGTTGGATAAACTAGATGATAATATAATCATTAATTCATACAACCACTGTAACAATGATAGATCTGTTAGTTTTACAAACCCACCCCATATGAGTATTTGAGTAGCGATTGGAACCGGATTCACATATTCTATCACAGTGATTCGTCTGCGGACCGAGTCAATTCAGTCATTAGGTTTGATTGTGTTTGGTTTGTCTTTTATGTTACACTATTGCATTATAAGTCTTGACATTGCCATGTGAATTGAATTGTTTCAATCTTTTAATCAATCTATAATTGTATTCAAACCTGTGTTTACTCGTCTGCAAATTCATTAGCTGACTTATGACTTTTTCATATGATTTCAGGACTGCGGATTATTGGACTTCTATATGCACATTTAGAGCTTGGACTTAGTCAAAATTAAAGACAATTTTCGTTTTGATTTTTTGAGTTTTTATTTGATTTGTAATGTATTGTTTGACTAGTTTTATCCAATGGAATGGCATTTAATATTATTTCAACGTAATTACTACCATGTGCTATAAGCAATCGATTCACATTCGTCCGCCCCGATTATTCCGCCATCGTCGGGGTGTGACAGATTGGTATCAGAGCCATGGTTATATGGAATTAGGTTATTAGAAATGGAATGACCTAGACTATAACTAAGTACCTCACACATATGTCCTCTCGTGTATTTTATATGCTTAGATATGATTTATGTGTCTTGCATGCTTAGACATTATCATAGGTTATGTATCTTATGTGATTATCCTTATACCTTTGATTACTATCAATGCGCACACAAATTCTCAACTCATATTTCAAGGCATTGTGACTAAATCAAAAGGATTTTCAAATTTCAAATTTTGGATTGTTCTTCATGATTTTCAAATCCCGTCAAAGTCTATGTCCCATAACTGGAGAAACATGCAATGCTGGAAGAATGGGATGCATGTATCTCGAGGTGTTCTGTCTAGGCAAGGTATACATATAAATTTAAATCAGCTGATGGATCCGTTCACCTTACCTGGGAACTCTTGGGGTGAGTGTCCGCTTATAGGTACGCATGTCTTCATTAAGGTTGTAGTTGACCTAATAATTTGATAACTCAACGTATTCGTTTTGGTTTACGAGCCGCACTCGAAACACCTTATTGTTTTTTTAATCATCTTATCATTGATTTTTGTTTTTCTGAAATTATAAAATTCATTATCAAATTCTCATCAAGTTTCTTAATAATCTTTTTGAATGTTTTTGCGTCAAAACCATTCTTATTATGGAAAACCCATCACAATTGATCCTATTATCTTGAACTGTATCCTTAATCAAACGAGCATTATTTTCCTATCGATCTTACATCGATGCAACATAAAAGTTTTGATATCATAGTAGGCATGGATTAGTTATCTAGGAATCATGCTAAGGTTGTCTAATTCGAGAAGTTCATCTGGATTCCTCTATTATCTTAAAGCATCGTAAACGTCTTCCTCCCATTCGTCAAGTCGACTTTCGTATTGATCTTGTGCCTAGTGCAACACCCATGGTAAAATCTCCCTATCGTTTTGCACCATCTAAAATGCAAAAGCTTTCTATCCAACTTTAAGATTTTTTTGACAAGGATCCCTTACCGAGAATCAACGGTCTGTTTGATCAGCTTTAAGGAGCTTCTCATTTCTCAAAGATCGATTTTCATTCGGGTGATCATCAGCTTCGAGTGCATGATGATGACATTCCTAAAACATCTCTACATAAAAGATATGTCCATTATGAATTCATGGTTATCCCCATTGGTTTGGCCAATGAACCTACTGTGTTCAAGGATTTGATAAACTATGTGTGCAAGCCATACTTAGACAAATACGTGATTGTTTCATCGATGATATCCTGCTTTATTCAATGTCAAATCCGATCATGAAAATCATCTTCGTCTGATTCTTGAACTTCAATTGAAAACCAAATCTGATGGTCTGCTTCATTTCCTAGATCGTCTTTCGATTTGTAATCGTGATAATATCTGAACCATCATCCTGAAGGAGACTCATAAGACTCGTTATTCCATTCATCCTAGTGTGGATAAAATATTAATGAACCTTTGCAATCAATATTGATGGCCCGACATGAAAAAGGACATAGCCACGTATGTGTCTAAATGCCTCACTTTCAAAAGTTAAAGCCGAACATCAATGTTCCTCAAGATTATTTGTTCAACCCAAATTCCCATGAGGAAGTGGGAAAACATATCCATGGACTTCATCACCAAATTACCTCGTACTTCCAGTGGTCATGATATCATTTGAGTTATCGATGACCAATTGACTAAATCAACACATTTCATCGTGAAGTTTATTGAATCGAGAGATTGAATCGTATCTACATCATGAAATAGTCAATCGTCATGGTATGCCTCTAATCATCATATCTGATGTGATGGTCGATTAATTTCTTGTTTCTGGCAAAGTCTTCAACCATCTTTAGGAACCCAACTTAATCTCAGCACAGCTTATCATCCTGAAACTGACGGTCAAAGTAAAAGAACAATACAGACTCTTGAGAATATGTTTCGAGCTTGTGTTATTGATTTCACTGGCTCTTGGGATTCTTATCTCCCATTGATCAAATTCTCATACAATAACAATTATCACAACCATATTAAGATGGCATCTCGTTATATGATCCATTCAAAGTGGTCGATCGTATTGGGAAAGAGGTTTACAAGCTTAAACTAACCCTAGAACTTAGTAATGTTCATCCAACGCTTCACATGTCTAATCTCAAGAAATGTTTGCCGATGAAAATCTCCATATCCCGCTTGATAAAGTTCAAATTTTTGATTTCATGCACGTTGTCAAGGAACCCATGGAAATCTTGAATCGGGAAGTAAACAACTCAAGCGTAGCCGAATTCCTATTCTCAAAGTTTGTAAGGAGTCTAAACGAGGCCGAGAGTTCACTTGAAAACATGAAAACCAAAGAAATCTAAGTATCCTCATCTAATTGCTTCAGCCTCCTCGTGATCAATTTCAGGACGAATTTCCTAAAGTATTGGAGACTGTAACATTTGACCTATTTTCAAACTATAAACCCAAACTCGACCCGTTTGAGTCAATCTTGTAAATCAAATTCATTATTCAGTTATTTTATTTGTTTTGGTGTTCCAAATACAATGAATGGTCACTTAATCAATTTAATTTAATTTATAATTTATAAAATAAATTTTATAAATTTTAAAAGGTTATTAATGTTTATAAGATTTTAAATATTCAAATCAAATAAATAATCAATTGTAAAGTTTTTGTGAGATTTATAAAGCTTATAAAGATTTTATAAAAAATAAGTGGATTAAATTAAAATTAGGGTTTTAATATATTAGACTTTAATTAATTATTCTTTTATTTAGTTTATTTTATTTAAGTTTATATTTTTTTTAAATTATGATCATAACACCCTTTTAAAAGACTTGTAACTCACCATTAATACCATTCTTTACCCATACTAACCTCAGCTATAGAACCCTATTTTTTATTTGCTCATTCTCTAAAAATCTCACTCACAAATCTTTCTTTCATCCTTTGATTTTGAGCAATTTCTTTTACAAGTAATTTCAAGAATTATTTAATGACAAGGTAAACTTATATTGCTTTTATATTATATATTTTTATGTTGTTTCAATTTTTTTTATTTTATTTTAGTTTAAAGAACCATCCTAATATCCAAACATACCCTATATTGTTATATGAGGGATATAAGGAATATAAATGATGAAAAAGTCCATCAATAATTTGTTTCATATATTGTACTCATGACTTTTAATATTTATTAACTTTCTAACAATCACTAACATCCCTAAATTATATAATTAAATTAAATTGATAACGGAAACTAAAAATCCCGTTTCCACATGGAAGGCTATGTCGTCCCATTCGGTTATTTCACAATATTGTTTCTCTAAATGAAAGCTATGACAAAATGTTGGAACATTCTTTATAACTCAATGGAGTCTAATAAATTATACATCGACGTATTAAGATTTGTTCCAACTCGTTTCATGCTTTAACAATTTTAAAAGTGCACATAAGTGCCTTACTAAAATTTTAGCATAATGTAATCTGATTTCAACTAACCATAACTTGGTCATATCAAACTAAGTTTGAGTAAACTCAGACTCCAATATTAAGTTCATGGAATTACTTTTTTAATGATAGTTTATAAGTCTTCAAACTCAATTGGACGACTCAACAATAGCCTTACAAGATAAGTGCGCATTTCAGCACCTTCTATCTTGCGCTGCTGTTTTGACCTGTTTTCGGATCTTTTCATAAAAGCTTTCCTTAACAAAAGTTTTTCGGGAGACTCTGAACTCGTTAACAGTGATTTTTTATAATTTTCCGAAACCGTTTGATATTTTTAAAACCTGTTCAAACATGTACCAAATATTTTGTCCAGAATCTAAAATTGGTGCAATAATCATTTTTTAATCTAGCTTTCGTCTTTTGGCATTCTCTAAACGTCCCATCTTCTCTTAATGAACTCTGGCCTCAAGTTATTATTTTTTATCCTTTAGAATATCACCCTTGACTCTTAAACATCCAAGCTTTCTTATAAACCCTACAACCATCATTATACAATTTGAGTATTCATAGACTATTTTCATGTGTGTTTTATATTTTGGGGAAATCATGTGATTCAATATTCAATCATTGATATACATTATTATTTCATTCTAAATTCAATTCAAAACATGCTATGTATTATTGCAATTATGTGTTCATAGTTGGAAACTAGATGATAACACAATCATTAATTCATATAACCATGATACAATGATAGATCTATTGTTTTGACAACCACCCCATATGAATATTCGGGTGGTGATTGGCCGGATTCACATATTCTATCACAGGGTTTCCTCAGCAGACAGTCAATTCAGTCATTAGGTTTGATTGTATTTGTTTGTCTTTTATGGTATACTATTGCATTATAAGTCTTGACATTGCCATGGAAATTGAATTGTTTCAGTCTTTTAATCAATCTATAATTGTACTCAAACCCGTGTTTACTCACCGGAAAATTAGTTAGCTGACTTTTTTCACATGATTTCAGGAATGCAGATTATTGGACTTTTATATGCACATTTAGGGCTTGGACTTAGTCAAAATTAAAGACAATTTCTGTTTGATTATATGAGTTTTTATTTGAATTGTAACATATTGTTTGACTAGTTTTATCCAATGAAATGGTATTTAATATTATTTCAAAGCAAGTACTACCATGTGCTATAAGCAATTGATTCATATTCGTCCGCCCTGATGATTCCGTCATTGGTCGGGGTGTGATAGGTGTTACAATTGCAATAAGCAGGGCCAATTTGCTCTACATTTCCAAAGCCAAAGATGAACAAGGATTACTAGCTTGACAAAGGAAATAGAGTAAGTTCATCCACCTTTATGGCACTGGTGAGTTAATAACACGCTACTTATGATTGAGCTGATCAAGTTCAAGCTTTGGGTATTCAATCATGTATTCATGGTTGATGTGTGTGAATCTATCTCTAAGGTAAATGAACATCTTTTTGTTAGGTCAAGATCCAATGTATAGGTTTAGATGACTTAGTCAACTCTTGTAATGAATCTTTGTAAATCTTTTTCTTATGTATGCAAGATATATAGGTTAACCAAAATATGTTTGTATTGATTTATGTAATTGCAGGAAAACATCATACTTGGTCAATTTAGAAAATTGACACAAGTGCAAGAACTATCTGCAGATGAACAAGTTTGTTCTTCCGTAGATGTTCTGCGGATCATAAAAGAAACAAGTCAACATGCATCCCTAGATCTCCTGCGGAAGCACAACATCTGCTGAAGAACAAGTCCGAAGATCAAGTTGCTGCTGCTATGGAAGAAGGAAGTTTGCTCCTGAGGATGTTCAAGATGATGATCAGAAAGAGTCCTACAGAAGACCAATTCCTACGGAAGACCAATTCCTACGGAAGAACAACTTGCATGAACACATCAAGTACAACACATAAAGTCAACAAGTCAAGCTGACTGAAGTGACATCATTAGTCAACATCTACGAAAGACTGAATTTCCATCGGAGGATTTATGATGTCACATCAGGAATTTCACAGCTATAACTTTCTTACCACGATAAGAAAGTTACATTTACCACTATAAAAAGTGAATCCCTCTGCCTATAAATATAAGACATGGGTGCACTCATTAGGAAATTGATTGAGAGATATCGAAACACAAATAGAGATTCACATATTCTTAGAAATGATATCAATAAATCAATCAATCAAAATAGCAATATAGCAATAACAAGAACACGAAGAACATCATAGGGGATTACTAGATCATCCAAGCATCAATATCAATTGTAATCAATTCATTATCAATGAAAATCAATTAAAACAATCTTTTTGTTGCATTATCTTATTCTGTTTTCAATTTGTTTCATCTGTTCTTCGTCGATTTCAATTTCACAAACAATTAATTAAACAACAAGTATTGATTATTCACGATCTTTATTTTCTAAATCAAACTGATAATTCCTGTTTTGATCCTTGGATTCACAGGTGGTATCAGAGCCACGTGATCATTGATCTAGATCAATTGATCTATCAGTTTGATTATTTTAATTGGTTGTTTGTTTCATTAAATCATCAAAACCTTGTTATATCAATCATTAATTACTGTTCCATTGCTCGATTAATTTCGATTTGCATCAAAATCGCTTTTGATTTGTGGATTTGTGTTATTGTGCGATATCCCAAGGCTGTTCAAACAAGTTTGAACAAAACCCATCATCATCTAACATCTTAATTTCAAATTAACTGAGAATATATTGAGCAATTTGACTAATTTTGACCACAACTTCTTATTTAATTAAGAGTGTGTTATTAATTAGTCCATTCACAACAGAAGTCATTAATTCAAAGGGATTTTTGTCTTAGTTGATTTGAAGATCAATATTATCAGTGATTGTTATTGCTGTGTTAGTCTGTTTGCATTGTCTATTCACATTCATAGGATATTAGATCAATTGATAATTTTGATAATTAACAAAGTTAATTAAAATGAGCAATTCAGCGGTTGGAGCTTATCAACCTCCAAAGTTGGAGAACAAATCTGATTTTAAAACATGGAAAATCAGATGCAGGAACCACGTTAACTATACAGATTATGACTTATGGGTGTCCATTACTGAAGGTCCTTACATTCCACCTGCTTTAGGACCTGATTATAATGATAACAATCAGCCCATAAGTTTGAAAAATCTATCTCCTGATGATGCCAAGAAAGTCAAAATCGACATTAAGGCCTATAGTATGCTTACTATGGCTTTACCTGAAGACCTCTTGATCAGGTGTGAAGCATACAAAACAGCCAACTCATTATGGAAAATTCTTCACACTTTGTGTGAAGGAAGTGACGAGACCAGAAGCATCAGGAAGGATACTCTCCGTTCACAGTATGAGACTTTTCATCATATTGTGGGTGAATCTGTTCCTCAACAACTCCACAGATTCATGAAACTTGTTACTGAGATAAACATTCTTGAGTTGAAGTACAGTAATGAGGAACCGAACAAAAAGATGCTCCATACTTTTCCAGAGAGTTGGACTCAAACTGTGTCTATGTTCAAGAATACTCTTGATCTAAAGGCAATTGGGTTAGACACTTTGGTTGTAAAGGTGGAAGCTTTGGAGTTAGATGAGAAAACCAGAAACAAGAGTGCAAAAGCACCTATTGCACCATATCAATTCAAAGAAACTAAGAGTGTTGGAAGTGCTTTTATTTCCAATGGTGATGATGGAAGCTCTTGTGTTGAGAGTGATAATGAAGAGGAAACTGGTTTCTATGCTGCAAAGTCCTCTAAATTAAACTCTCAAAACACTTCAAACAGGAAAGCAAAAGGGAAATCTGATGATTCGAAAGTTCAGCAGCAAAGGGATCATCAACCAACAAAGCAATACCCAATCTGAACCAATTACTGTGTTCTAAATTAGAAGAAGAGAAGGCAGCCTTTGCAGCCTTCAGTTCAAGCTTTCAAGCTTATTTGGTACTACTTTGACTTCTGCTCACATTTGTCAACAAGACCTTGAAGAACTTCATCCTGATGAAGTAGAGTAGAGGAAATGGATTACAATGGCAAATGGCTATGATTGCTTACATAGCCAAATGTATATGAGAAGGAAAAGGGACTATCTGTTGCAGGAAGAACAACAAAGATTGGTGTTGATAAATCAAAAGTGAAGTGCTACAAGTGCAATTTGTATGGTCACTTTTCAAGAGAATGCAATCAGCAATCAAGAGAATGCAATCAACAATTAACAAGTGACACAAGACAAGCAAATCAAAGGAGCTTCAAGCAACCTCAGCTCACAAACTCATCCCCACCAGCCATAAGTTCTTCAGCAGGTACCGTGTGCTAATCGTAAGTTGCAAACTCATCCCCCCCAGCCTTCACTTCCAATTGTTTATCCATTCCCCGTAACGATTCAGACCCAATATTTTCTGCTTTCAGAGCTTCTGTCTGAGCCTATCGGATTTGTTCAGGTAACCGTGTGCTAATCGTAAGTTGCAAAGCTCGCACTCGTCTGGGCTTAGCAGTTTCCTTTCCACTCAGCGCGTCAGCGACTACATTAGCCTTCCCCGGATGATATTTGATATCACAATCATAGTCGTTCAATAATTCTACCCAGCGTCTTTGAAGTGATAAAGAATATATTTATCAAGATGCTATTAACATAATCACTAAACTATCATGCTAGGTCAGTGGTATGATAATGAGTGGTATTATCACCTATAGCATCATAGATTAGTGGTTTTATTCTTAGCATCTTGACAAAGTCATTTTTTACCACTCAAAAACAATTTCATTTTTGCTACATCTGCCTTTTCAGCATCTAGTTTAGATTTAAAAAGCCTTTCAAGAATTAACATATTCAAAGTTAAAGAATTCTTGTTTATGAACCAGTTTAACTAAATCTGCGTTGTGTTGCATATATTTCTCACTTTATCAATACAAACAGAAGAGCAAAACGTTCATTTACATCAGAAGTAGATTCAGATGCATCAACCATGATTGCATTATTAAATTTCATTTCCAAAGCTTGAACTTGAATAGCTCAAACATAAGCAGCATCTTGTTGACTCACTAGTGACTTAGAGGAGGATGAACTTGCTTCAATTCCTTTGTCACGCTTGTCATTCTTGTTCTCCTTTGGTTTTAGACATTCTCGAGCAAAATGGCTCTGTCCGTTATAATTGTAACACTTTCGCTTAGACTTTTTGAAACCCAACTGATCAGAGTACTGCCGAGAACTAGAGTACTCGGCCGAGAACTAGAGTACTCGGCCGAGAACTAGAGTAGTCGACCTAGAACTAGAGTACTCGGCCGAGGTCCACGAGTACTAGTTCTTGAATGGGCTTAGTAAATTTTGGGCTTTTGCATTTGTTTTGTAAATGTATTTAAATCATAATTAGAATAGATTAGATACAAGTTACATTCAACATTTAGCATTCTGAAAAAACTCTGTCCGTAACTATTATGATGCTTACACATTATGATCATCTGTGTAGAAAATACATTGTATTGTCAGTGGATCTGCGTTCTTATTCCTGTTTTTGAACATTGTGTTATTTGAACGCACGTCTCACTAGGGATGAGCGAATAATATCAAATACTAAAACCAAACCGGTACTGTTACCGAATTTTCCTTACCAAATTATTTTTTGTACCAATTCGGTACCCACTTTTTTATGTTTTTGGGATCAGTATTTTGGTTTAGTACGGTACTGGTATTTTACTAAATTTTACCATCTAATATTGTAACGGTACATGTATCATACCAATACCTGTATCGTACTGGTACGGTACCGTACAAAGTGTTTTCGGTACCGGTACCCAATTTTAGTGATTTTTAGGATCGGCTTTCGATACAATAGTGGTTTGATACTGTAGAGGTACTAAGCTCATTTCTACGTCTAACATAGGGCATAGGTGAATTACATTAGATCAATCCACGTTGATATAAATTGAAAGTTCATGCTATATATTTTTATATCAAGCTAAGACATATATAAAGAGGTGGTTAAGATCTAAATTTAATAAGATCACTTAATTATTTATAATACTCCAACAATTTTTATTCGTATATCTAATAATATCAAATCTAATATATTAAAGTATAAAAAAATACATATCTGTGCGCTTAATTTTATGTTTCCATAAATAAATTAATGATGGTATTTAATTATAAAACGTAACATGTAAATCAGGATAGGCTAACTATTTGGGTGAACCTTATACACGATCAACTTGCATGTTAGTATCATATTATTGACCTAAAAGGTACCGTTACTTATTTAGGGCACGGTTAGGTCAGATCACACATACATACTAGGCTTATTACTAGCAATACCATTTGATCATTCACCGGATGAGCTTAGGGCCCTTTTTATTGTTTATATTTTGGAGAAAACACGTTTATAATTTTAAAGGTTATTTCTAGTTGTACGATAACAAGAAAACAACACTCAATTAACTTATGTGATCTTTATGTAAACCTTGACTTAGATTTCCTTATTGCATGCATAAAAGTCCACAGTAGTTCAAACTATAACCATAATTATGAACTTAGCCATGAAACATATGAATAGTACTATTAGGTTTGACACCCCATTTCAAAGTTACCCACGCTAATCCCCGACCAACAAGTTGAACGATTGTAATTTTTTCAAATAATATCTCTAGGCATGAATATACATGGGATGGGGCAAATGGGTATTTCGTCTTAGGTTTGGTTAAAAGCTCTTTGGTGTGACATTTTTCGTGGGTCCAACTGACTATGATGATTAGTTGGAACTCTTTTTTTGTTATTTTATGGTTTTTCAAAGAAAAATTAATTTCAATTATGTACATAAAAGTTATGAAATCACCAACATTATTGTAGTAGTTTTCTGATATGTTTTTCAAGTAATTAATTCAAGACAAGAAAAAAAGGTTTAGCAAACAATAAATTCTCTAGGATACCAATTTTAAAGAGATCTTCATTTGTTAATCAACTATTTGAGTTATAGTTGTAAATCTTGTCTTTTTCAACAATACTTTAGGTTGTAAAACTTTATACATTTGATATTTAGTTTCATTACATTGAGTTTTTTTTAACCATGTGTTTTACTCCATGAAAGTTGCATCTCACTTTTTGTTGTGGCAGGGTCTGACATGAACTCTGAGGCGATCAATGACCGTGACCAACCTCCTTAACAGCCCGCTAATGTGCCCGAGAATAGCCAAGAAACATTTCAAATTACAAACTCTTTGACTCTTTTTCATTGAAAATAATGTCTATCCCAGTCACACTTATACCCATTATGTCATTGTTAGGTCTATGCTCTATTTAGATATACGTGCAAAAGTATCGTTTGTCGAGACGGAAATTGACAAACTTAAGACAAGGTGTTGTCCAACTTAGAAAATATTCTAAACGCTCATTTTTGCAAATCAAATAACTGAATTTATGATCTCAAAAATGACATAAATATGTTAAACATGTTTTAATGTGTAAGGGGGTATTATCCTAGTTAATATTTAGACTAAGAAGTATATATATGGTTTGATCAAATTATATCTTGGGGATGAGTGAAAATCTGGTACTCAGTCTAATTCGAGCACAATATAGATAAGATGATTCAGAAGGTCTTTTCGTTGATCTTCAGGCAAGGAAACCAGTATGTACGAGGATGAACACCACAAATGAAATAAACTTCTAAATATGTGGATATCAGAACGTTTTGTAGTTAAACTGTTTAGTGCCTAACTATTTTGCGTATATTGAATGTATTCACCTGTAATTTCGCTAACGTATTATTTTATGATTTTGTATAGGAGATCATGAATAAATATAGCCAAGGATATGTGCTAGATAATTTATGAGTACTACACACAAACAGTACCATGTGACTGATTTTTGAAACTTTTGTAATATACGCCAATTGGCAGAAATTTTGTTTAAACATTGTTTAAAGGATGTTTTTTTTTGTAAAGACAAAAGAATTTTCAAATTTTGCGAATATATGAAAATTGTTAACCACCACCGAAGGACTTCACCGCCGGCCACCACCATCGGCATCACTAGCAACCAGCACCGCCCTTCCCCCTTCCTCACCAAAACCCTCTCTGTCTCTTTCTTTACTTCACCAACATCATCCCATCAGTCCAAATCGGTGTAGTAAAGGAAGAAGATGACCACCCAAAATACCCTTGTACACCACCGACCACCACTGGCAGATTGCCACAATCAAACACCACCAAACCACCCCTTATACCCTGTTTTCTTCCTTCTACACTAACACCGCCACTACATCTATAATCACTATCGGGTATCATCACCAAATCCCCCTTTCTTTTTCCCTTGTAAAACCCTAAAATCCAACCGACCACCCACCACCAGCTGCCACCACCATGTACCTACTATCACTATCTAGCCACCGTGTACCACCAAACTCCTTGGTTAATATTTGAATCTAGCCTCCTACCACCGTAAATTTGGGGTTTTTAAAGCTTTTTAGGTTAACAGGGGAATAAGAACGGAGATCTGGTGGGATGATTATGATGGTGCGATGGTGGAGGCGGGGATGATGATGACGACGATGATATTAGGATGGTGGTTATGATGCAGCGGTGGTGATGATGCGATGATGGTGATGTTGTGATGGGGGTGATGATATGGCGATGATGGGTAGATGGTGGTCATTGTGGTGCTTGTGGGTGTTCGGTGGTGGGTTGGAGGCTGGTGGGTATGAGGGTTGGGTGATGGGCTTGATGGTTGGGGCCGATAGTGATAGATGGTGGTGATGGTGGGTAGATGGTGGTGATGGTGGGTAGTGGTGGATAGATGGTGGGTATATATAATTGCACTAACGTTTGTTATTTTATATAAACCACAGGGACCATTTATGTAATTAACTCTATATATTATTTTCACATCTACACACTATTACTTTCTTCACCACCACCACTGCCGGTCACCACCGTCGCCTATCACCACCGGTCACCATCGCCTCCACCTCATGCCACCGTATCCATCTCCGTCCATCATCACCATCGGGCATCATCACTAAATCCCCCTTCCTTTTTGCTTGTAAAACCCTAAAATCCATCCGACCACCCGCCACCAGCCACCACCACTATGTACCTGGGTCACCGTCACCGCCATCTAGCCATCATATACCATAATCTAACCATCATATACCACCAAACTCCCTGACTGAGATTTGAATCCTTACCGCACCACCTCCAGTTTGGGGTTTTTAAAATGTTTTGGGTTTAACAGCGGATTAGAAAGGGGATTTAGTGAGATGATGATGATGGTGCGATGGTGAAGGTGGTGGTGGTCATCGTGGTGCTTGTGGGTGTTCGATGGTGGGCTGGTGGCTGGTAGGCAGGAGGGTTGGGTGGTGAGCCTAGTGGCCGATGGCCGACAGATCAAAAGGGCAAACCATCACCATCTAGCAGCCACCATCGGGCACCGTCACCATATGAAACTAAAATTGATGTGTGAATGATGGTGGGGGTGAACTTAAATGTGGTTCTAGCTTTGTTTTGAAGCATTGAACATTCAAATTGGAAGTTAACACAGGGAAAGGGAAGGGGGAAGCTAATAGGGTTCGACGGTTGTGGTGTTGGCGGCTACTGGTGGGTGGTCGGATGGAAGATAACAGGGGAAAGGGCTGACGGTGGTGGTGTTAGCGCCTGGTGGTGGGTGGTCAGTTGGAAGTTAACCGGGGAAACGGAGTGGGGTTTTGTTAACGATGGTGGTGTTAGCGCCTGGTGATGTCGACGGTGGTGGGCGGCGGCAGTGGCCGGTGGTGATGTCCTGCGACGGTGGCCGGGTGGTGATGTCTTGCGGCGGTGGCCGGTAGTGATGTCCTGCGGTGGTGGTGGTGGTCGTGAGAGTATTCTTATTTTGTGTTATAATTCTATATATATATAGAGAGAGAGATAGAGAGAGAGTGTGTGTGTGTGTGTGGTGTTATTTATAAATATATTATTTTAACTAAATAGACCCTCTAATTACATAAATAGTCTTATAAAATGGAAAGACTAAAATACCCTAAAACTTAACTGAAAATCTAACGTCTGTTAGTGTTAATACTCAAACTTGTTACAAAATTAAAAGTGAGTACTCAAACCTGTTACTTTTTTTGTTTAGTACCCAAACCTGTTATTTTTTGTAAACCACAGGGACTATTTATGTAATTAACTCTAAATTAAAAAAACATTATTTTCTAATTTTTTTTAATTTTAAAAGCATCTCACATATCAATATATATATATATAATATATATATATATATGTGTGTGTTGTGTGTGTGTGTGTGTTGGTGTATGTATATATATGTATATAGAGAAGGGTTCCTGAGAGAAACCAATAGTTATGTGAAAACCAAAGAAAATCATGGAAATCAATAACATAATTCAGAACCTTTTTGTTATTTTAATTGTTAAAATGTTATTTAAGTATTTGATACATATATGTTGAGCATACATACGAGAATGAAGAGTGTTACGTATACGTAACACTATGTCGAATGGAAAATGATTACGTATACGTAACCTATGTGTAACGTATATGTAAAACCATGTTACGGTTTTCATTTAATTCATACATTTATTTATATATACTCACACATATACATAGAGGGTAGTGATAAAAGATTACTAAATTATATGATCGATTCATTGATTTTCTTTAGTTTTCTTATAACATTATGGTTTTCTTAAAATCCCTTATATATATATATATAATATATATATATATATATATTATATATATATATATATAAATTAAACAATATTTTTCTTATTCTTTTTTAATTATTTTTCTACATTCATTTATAAAAGTATAAAGAAATAAATACGAGAGATAATAGTGACCTTCAATACGAGTATGAGTTTATTTTCGTCCCATTATATAGGAATGAAAAAATAGGATAGGACGAGATAAATGACTTTCTTAAGTTAATATATGAAAACATAAGTATAGAGATGGGTTGGGAATACTTTGATATATAATTAAACAATTTTTGTTTATTAATTTTAGAATTATTTATCTATATGTGAAAAAAGTAAATTTTTGGAATTCTTGTGACTTGTGTTTTGATGTAGGGGTCGGTTTGGGGTCCATCAAAAGCAGAGAGATATTGTTGTTGGAGTGTCTTTCGGTGTTTTTAAGTGAGAGTGTGATGGTAGTTCCGGCTGTTTATGGGTAACGGTGGTCTCCGTTGTTGCCGGTGTTGTCCCTTATGGTGTCTCTGGTTCGTGGGGTGGTGGCGGTTCAGATCTCTGTAGATCTTATCGGCGGTGATGTCCCTGATGTTTGCAGCGCTGCCTGCCTTGATGTTGTCAATGGCGATTGTCCCCTTGTGGTGTTGTGGGTTGCGATGGTGGAGATCCGGAGCTTTTTGCCTCTCTGCCTCCCTTTTGGTTGAGGTGGAGCAGGTGGCGCTCTTGTAGCTGTTGACGGTGTCGATGTTGGTGCTGCGACCATCTTTGTTACTCCCTTATCTCTATGTCTCTAGGGTAACAAGAACATGTATAAACTTGCTTTATCTGATGTTGGTTGGGTGCGTATGAGACTAATATGATGTTTTTGAATGTCTGATATGGCTCCCTTTATGTTTATTATTAGGCCGACGATGGCGAGTAGTATATCGTCTGAGGCCTCACTCATGTGGTTAAGAATTGTTGGTTGGGTTTTATTGCATGGTTATAATGACGTTAAACGTTATATATAGACTTTGAATTGGGGCACTTTTGGCGGGGCAGATCTCGAAGACGGTGGGTTGTTACCTGCAACCCTCTGCAGCCATGATGCCCTCATTACATTTACGTTTCTGAGCCTGACGACTTGCGGTATAAGCATTTCCACGTTCGTTTTTTAACGTATAGTAAAGTTACAATTTTGAGGCTGTTATGATAACGCATTACTAGTGAGATGTTATAGTTCCGTTTATCTGAGCTTTGCTTCAACCTGTTATCATGCGCGCAACACGCCGTAGTAGAGTAAAAAACTAGTTTAAAAAAAATTCCTTAATTGTGTTCCCAACCACGGATGGTTTTAAAGGACCCAATTCGGGTGGTCTGACAAGAGACGTGTATAATGTATAACTGATTTTACTTATATCTTATTAAATGCAAGTTTACATATTTTAATATTAGATCTACTAACTTTTAAATGAAGTAATCAAGCATAATATCTTTGTGGTATTTAATAATGCTCCCCTGCAAAACTAGGTTTGTTTTTTTAATATACAAAATAAAAAAAATAAAAAAAAAAAGATTATTTTCTATTTTACCAAACCCCTTCCTGACAAAAGAGACTTTTTTTTAAAACAGGTTGAAAATCCATCTCCTTATTTAATAAATCTCTTTATTTAATATTAACCGTTATATTTAATAAATCTCCTATTTAATATTTAACCTTTATATTAATTAGTATTAATATGAAGCGATTAGTAGGGTCTATTCAAAACCAATGTTATTTTTTATTTTTTCTATTTTTCTTTTTGTGTGTCTATAATATATATTTTAAATGAAGTAATCAAGCATAATATCTTTTGTGGTATTTAAATACCCTGCAAAACTAGGTTGTTTTTTTAATATACAAAAATGAAAAAAAAAAAAGATTCTTTTCTATTTATTACCAAATCCCTTTCTGACAAAAGAGACTTGTTTTTAAAACAGGTTGAAAATCCATCTCCTTATTAATAAATCTCCTTGTTAATATTTAATCGTTATATTTAATAAATCTCCTTATTAATATTAACCGTTATGTAATATTTAACCGTTATATTAATTAGTTATTAATATGATGTGATTAGTAAGGGTCTATTCAAAACCAATGTTATTTCTATTTTTTCTATTTTTTCTATTTTTCTTTTTGTGTGTCTATATATATATATTTTTTAAATGAAGTAATCAAGCATAATATCTTTTGTGGTATTTAATAATGCTCCCCTGCAAAACTAGGTTTGTTTTTTTAATATACAAAAATGAAAAAAAAAAAAGATTCTTTTCTATTTATTACCAAATCCCTTCCTGACAAAAGAGACTTGTTTTTTAAAACAGGTTGAAAATCCATCTCCTTATTTAATAAATCTCCTTATTTAATATTTAACCGTTATATTTAATAAATCTCCTTATTTAATATTTAACCGTTATGTAATATTTAACCGTTATATTAATTAGTTATTAATATGATGTAATTAGTAAGGGTCTATTCAAACCAATGTTATTTTTTATTTTTTCTTTTTTTCTATTTTTCTATTTTTCTTTTGTGTGTCTATATATATATATATGAAAGAAGTTTGCAAATAAGTTAGTCACCTAGACGTGTCTGTTTGTAGCGGACGATCCAACCCTTTACGGACTGGATTCGAGTTTGTGCCTCTCTCTTCCGGCCGAGTTTTCTGATTTTCATTTTGGAAAATTAAAAAAACTTGTTCAAGTTAAATAATATGTGGTAGGATTTCTTTAAAAAGGAAGACTCAGTGCAACTGATTAAAGATTTAGCATTTATTTTTCAAGTCTCACCTACCCGGTTTTTATGTTTTCTAAACGCTCCTAGTTAAACTTTTTACAACAAAAGCAAATATTCTAAAAGAATATATATATATTCTCCAAAACCAGATCAATAGTCAAGATTTATTCAATTTTTTACTTTCCCATGTCGACATATAATAACTATTTTATTCCATAAAAGCACAAAGGTCGAAACTAAAAATTATGATGGCATACATCCCAAAACACATTTCCACTTCCCACCATCGTTTCAAGAAAATCCATGGGAATCGCAGACATCCACGAAGACATCATCCAGACCCAGATCTTGACCAGACTCGACGGTCAAACCCTCGCCGCCGCCGGATCTGCATTTTCCGACCACCAGTCCCTCTTCTCCGGCGACACCCTTTGGTCCGACATCTGCTCCTCAACGTGGCCCTCAACCCAACACCCTCTCGTCCAACAAACCATCCTCAGCTTCACCTCCGGCCACCGGAGCTTCTTCTCCGACGCCTTCCCACCGCCCTCCCACCGCCTCACCACCGCCGCACCACCACCCCCCACCACCCGTATGATCATCTCCTCCGTTGACCTCAGGTACCACGAGCATCTGCTGCTCTCTAAGGTCCAATCCACTGATACCACACCAAGTGAATGGTTCGACTCGACCCCGTTTCGAATTCATCTTATTGAGCCCAAAGAACTCGTGCAGTCGGAGGTGAAGGTTTGCGGTGATGATGATGAGGCGCAATTGGATCTTGAGAAGCATATGACGTTGAGTTGGATCATGATCGACCCGAGTTCGAACCGGGCTGTGAATCTATCGAGTGTGAAGCCGGTTGCGGTCCAGCGGAACTGGTTCATGGACGAGATGGAGGTGAGTTTCGCGGTGGTGATCGCGGTGGATTCTCGGGTGCATGATGATTGTTACGTGAAGTGTGATATAGAGATCGCGTGTGGTGTTAAGGGAGGTGGTTCGGAGTTGTATGTGAGCGGGGTGAGTTTAACGGTACAGGATGTTGATGGAAAGTGTTTAAACGGGAAGGACAGTATGGTAATTTTGCAAGGGCTTGCGGTGGCGGAGAGGCCGCGGTGTGGCGGGGGAGGGAGGGGTGGAAAGAGAGGTATGATGAGTATGTTGAAAGGCGGAATGAGAGGAAAGAGATGATGGAGAGGAGAGAGGGGTGGTATCATTTGGTTCGTGTTGCTTCTAGTTTGGGTTTGTTGATGGCATTTTGGTCGATTGCTCTTTATTATTAGACCATCTCCAACGCGAGAGGATTGAACCGGGTGAAACCCGACACCCAAACCCAAGATGTGATACAAATAAGAGTCGAGGATCGGACCTTAGTGAATATTCTAGGTGTCTTTGTGCGAGCAGTTTGGTTCTTTAGTTTTTCATTCTACTCCAAGACCGATTCTAGAACTAGGCCGACCGATTCCAAGACCAACCTACTTGATTAGTTCCATATTAAGCTCAAATGAGGATGTAAACCGGTGATTTTGAGCTTCTAAAGTAAATCTACAAATAGTTTTGCACTTTTCATTTAATTTCGGTGATGTATTTTTAATTTATCTTTGTGCAATATTGTTCTCTATATATAAAGACTTTGTGTAACCTTATTATGCGCAATCAATAGTTCAATACACAATTACTATTCATGGTTTCATTATTTATAAAGAGACTTTGTGTAACCTATTCTCTGTATACAAAAAATGAAATTTCGTGAACGCTGAACTTTTGTTGTTTTAGGCAATGCACTCAAAACAACTAGTTCAAAAGGATTGGGAGCATGGCTGTATTGAAGTGTGAAAACATTTTTCAAGCAATGGCGACGTTGTCATAGAGGCTACAGAATTTTAAAAATTTAATAATACATAAATTAATTAAAATCTAAGTTTGAACCCGGTGACGGCGACGAATTTTTGTCCGCACGGATGGGCCTATAGCGACGACATTTCGTCGCCATATATGTTTGGAATAAAAACAATTAATGTGAACTCGTCAACATAGGCCTATTTAGCTAGGGCAACAAAACAGTGTTGTCGTGATAGATGTTGTCGTCAATGGTGCAGTTTCTTGTAAGTGTCTCTTATCAATCTCACAAGTTCTTCTCTTCTCTACATACTTGTCTATGTCGATGAAATCATCATCATTGGACATAGTTCATCTACTATCAATGATTTCATCACTTTTTTTGCAACTCGGTTTCCACTTAAAGATCTAGGCTCACTTTTTTACCTTTTTGGTGTTGAAGTTATTCCTCACACCCATGGCATTTTTCTCTCCAAAACAAAATGCATACAATATCTCCTAACTCAAGCTAACAAGAGTGATTGTAAACCTATGACCACACCGATGTCAAACCCGATGGTGTTTCCTATCATTAAGTTTTAAATATTTTAAATTTATTAAATTGTTGTGGTTTGTTATAGTCAACTTTTGTTTGACGTATTCTTCTAGTTTTGAGGATTTCACATTGTATTTAATTTTTCAATCTCAATGCATATGAAAAAGTCATTTGTTGGAAAGTTCAAAGTTTTCACCTGCCTCCCTTTGACTTTATCTCTCTACATATTCTTGAGTGGAAGGGTGAGGAACTAGCAAAAGGAAATTGGTTTTCGTCAAAATTGACATGGCGGGAAAAATAGTTTTCCCGGTGGAGATGACAAGGCACCGGTACCCGCGGTAATTAGCCACGTAGCCTAAGAAAACATACGCCATGGACCGTACATTTAATTTGTGTGATCGAGAAGCCAAAGTCTTAGGGTAAAACAAACAACCAAATACCTGTAGATGAGTGTATGATGGTTGACGAAGATAAAGAAGAGACAATAGAGTGCGGTTAGCATGAAGTTTGGTAGGTAGAATATTATGTAAGTATGAGGCGGTGTGAAGAACTTCAACCCAAAAGTTTGAACGTAAAGATACATGGGTGAGAAAGGTGAACATGATTTCGTTGAGACGAGGAATCATGCATTTGGATTTACCATTTTGTTGTGAGTATGCGGGCTTGAAAAACAAAATTCAATTCCATGTTTGGTGTTAAAATTTTTGAACATAGTGTTATCGAATCGCCCCCCATATCACATTGAAAAGCTTGAATAGGTAACCGAAACTATGTTGTAACGAATTTATGAAATTGCTCAAATTTAGAAAATGTTTCAAATTTAAATTTTAGTGGGTACACCCAAGTGTGTTCTGTGTAGTCGTCTGTTTATACCGTATAATATTTATAGCCAGCGTGATTTAAAATAGGCGATGTCCATAAATCACAATGTAACAAAGCAAATGGTATTGAAGTACGTGAAATAGAATCCAAAAACGACAATCTCTTATGTTTGGACAATTGACTTGAATGGCAAAGAGATGATATCTTAATTTTATTACATAAAATAAAATGTCTAGTACGAAGAGAATCCATAATTGGTTGACCTGGATGCCCAAGTCTTGGATGCCAAAAAGGAGATGGTTAGGAAGTGAGAGAGATGTCGCAAGCGGTGGCGGAAGCTGTGACATCCGGTAATTTTCCGTTATCAAATTCTGTTAGTTCCGTTAAGTCTTGCATACATGTGTTGTGAGCACACACTAGTTGTCATTGAACGTTGGTGACTTGTAATAATTAATAATGATAAACAAATAATTATTTAACTAGCTATGTTGGTTATTAGTTGTGATTACGCGATTTAAATATTAATTGTGAATTTTATCACGTATCGTGAAAACGTGTGTATTTAATTCGTGAATCTTGTGACTAGTGAGAATAATTTATAGAATTATTATTGTTGATTAATAATATTTGTATTATTAAGTTTAAACCTTTTAAAAAATAATTAAAAGCTTAGTTTTAATAAAATACAAAACAATAGGGTTTAAATGGTAAATGTGATTAATTAAGTTAAAAAAAACTAACCCTAGCCCCCACCCATTACCCTTCGGCCGCGACACACCTCAAACACACACATACACTTCGAATTTCAGCAAGAACAAGCAATTGTGCTTCGGTTTTGGATCGATTTCAAGTATACAACGCGTTAGAAACATCAAATCTTGTCCATTACACGTTTAAAGGTTAGATTTTTACAAGTTTTTTATGGTTTTTCATTGTGGCCGAAACCCTAGTTCGAAAATCTGCAATTGAATGTCAATTCTTGGTTGTTTGTTGATGTTATGATGTTAGTTAGGTTATATTGATGCTAGTTTACGTTGATTATGCAAGAAAGCTTTGATTTTGATGCGTTGTTCATAGGTTACTAATAATGGTAACTTTATTTGCATGAATATGATGATTGGATGATGAATTGATGTTGTTAAAGTGTTTATGATGTTATATGGATGTTAGAATGATGATGTTGATGCTAGAAACCTAAGAATAGATGTGGTAGTTCATGTATTACCAAAAGTAGAAACTTTTGATTTCGTGTATTGATGAATTATGATGGGTAGGTGATGTACTATGATTGATGATGTTATGTGAACATTAGGTTATGATTTTGATGCAAGAAATCCATGATTTAGGTAGTTTAGTTCATACATTACCAAAAGTGGAAACTTTAATTTATGAAGATTTGTGTGGATGAATTACATGTGCTTGATGAATGGTTATGATCTCTATGGACTAGATAGGGTATGTTATTAATGTGTATGAGTTGTGATTCATGAAAGAATATATTTTGGGATGCACTTTCCCAAAAAGGAAACTTTATTTGCTCAAAATCTTGAATATGATGATTTGGGCATGTTTGTGACTTTAGGATCATGTTAGCATATTCATGGATGATTTCTAATGTGGTAGAATACATTGTTGGGTTGTATGAATGCCTAGTTGGTAGACTGAAAGATTGGTCTACTTATGGGATTACATGGCAATGGGTCATGTGGGTCATGTGGGTCATGATAGGATTGTGGTTTGGAAATTGTAATATATCACTGCGGAATATTTTGGTTGGTATGAATTTTGTTGATTAGTGTGATGATGATTGTTATACACGCGTACGAATCTGAGGCCCCTACTTAGTAGGATTGGCAGGGTTTAGGGTGTGAAGTCGTGAGTGGCTTCACATGGCATGTTGTGCATGATTTGATTCTGTGTATAATGCATGGGTTATGATATAATTATGTTGAACATGATGATTGTTTGAGATTCGCATGACTTGTATGAAAATCTGGTTTTATGATGATCTAGGAAGTACTTGTGATTAATGAAGTGATGTATGTGAACAACTTGCATGATAATCATGTGTGATGAACCGCATGTTTGATTTAAATGGATTTTCACCTATAATGTCACCAACGGGTCAAACGGGTCAACTGGGTCAATGTGTTCTGTTTTTCCAAAACCTTGAGTTCTTTGGTTTATAGAGCACTTAGGGTTTCATCATGATTCTGTGTACACGTACTTATATACTTGCGTGTTCTAGGTGACCTCTGAAGGTTGTCTTTCCACTCTCTCTTTCAAGTTAAGCTCTTAAGTCTTTATTGTGCACACCAGGTGAGTTCATGCCCCACTCTTTTACATACTCTCTTTTAGGGGAGATAGCATACTGGTTTTATAAACGCTCTATTTATATGAGTTATGTATAGTATAATATAGTGTTGAATACCATGAAAGTCCTCACACTTTCGGATTGTTAATAAAGATGATTAGCGGGAAATTTTGGGTAGTACTACTGGGTTTGAGGAGCCCCACCTGTGCGACTCGAGGTCAAACGGGTGCAATTTTTGCCTAACACAAACATCGTCACGACCTGGTAAGTCGTGGCGGGAGGCAACAAACGAAACACAGTCAGCTTCAATCGCGAAATCACTATGATTATTACTTGTGAATTTAGACTAGCTATCTAATTCAATGCACTCTTATATTTTATACTTTTACAGTTATGTTTTAGGCAAACTCTTGAATTCACCAACCATTGTGTTGACTCTTTTAGTATGCTATTCTCAGGTTGACGTTACCATTGCCTAGGAGCACGTGCACAAGTCAGCATCACTGTAGTTGTCAACATGATTGAAACTTTGTTTTGGTTTAGTTATTAAACATTTAAGTATTTGTTGGTATTACTTTGGGCGCGTGTGTTTGCGCATTTTACATTATGTTACTTTACTTTGGTCTTTCTAGTTTATTAAACGCTTCCGCATATTTTAAAGTTAAAATCTGATTTTGAATGTTTGTTCATATAGAGTCGTTCTGAGTAACTAATGACTGAGATCCTGGTATGTCACACGCCTCGCGGTAAAACCCCGCACGTGGATTCTGAGGGTGTGACAGAAGCACTAGGAGTGAGTGGGTAGATATCACTCGAATTGTTGTGGCGATTTAGGATCGTGCCATCCTTGAAATCCTTCGCTGAAACACCAAAGGGGTCAAATTCAATAGATGTGTAATTACCGATGTTGAACTGACGCATAGTTATGAGATTTTTAACAATGTTGGGATTGAAAAGAATTGTTTTAAGGTGTAAGGGTTTGGCAGAAATGTTTAAGGTGTGTGACCCGGAACCTAAAACTGGAACTTTTTGACCATTACCGATGATTAGTGACTTTATAGGCGAATAATTAAAGAAATTGTTAAGTATACCTGCATCATAAGTCACCTGCGAGGATGCCCCTGTATCTAGAGATGGGCAAAATACCCGGGTACGGACCCGACCCGGACCCGGGTACGGGTACGACCCGGATAGGGTGTACCCGGGTTGGACCCGAAAAAACCGTAGGGTTGGAACCGGGTATAGTTTTTAAGTTTTTGTTAGGACCCGACCCGAACCCGGCCCGAACCCAACCCGATTGTACCCAGGTCCAACCCGGGTATTACCGTTTTTTTTTTTTTTTTGAAAAACTTGCCTTTAATAACGGCTATATAGCCGTTAGCTTTGATTTTGGACCGTTGTTTTGGCCATTTTTGCCTTATAAGTTAGTATAAATAGGTGTGGGTTGATATGGTTTAGTACCCAAGTCCGAAACGCAAAAACATACGCAAAAAACACAAATACTCTCGTTTACTCTCGTTTTACACTTTCACTCTCTCGTTTTACACTTTCACTTTCTCGTTTTACACTTACACTCTCTTCAATCTTGATATGGATTAATCACAATCTTCCGTTGGTCAAGGTTCGTCAAACTCTCAAACCGTCGTTCGTGTTCTTGCACACAATCGTAACATGGATGTTTGGTGCAATTGGAATATGGTTGAGTTGAATGACGGGTCTGTAAAGGCTCGTTGCAAGTTTTGTGGAGCTTTGCTTGCTAAAGATTCTAACACGACTTTAAGCAAACACATTAGCAAGAAGTTTTGTAAGTCGTTGAAAAGCAATCCGGATTCGCAACAAACACAATTGGGTGGAGACGGTGGAATCTTTAATTACGATGTTAATACGGCTCGAGATCGAATGGCGAAGTTCGTGATTCAAGAAGCTTTGCCTTTTAGTCACTTCGACAATCCTCGGTTGACCAACTTAATTCGAGAGACGCTTCAACCTCATTACACCCATGTAAGTCGTACTACAATTAGACGTTATAGTTTAAAATTATGGATACAAGCAAAAATGATTTAATTGTATTATTTGAAAATTTAAATACCGGTGTAAACTTAACTAGTGACGTTTGGTCGGCTCCACACGGTTTACCCGAATCGTACCTTTGCGTCACTGCTCATTGGGTGGATCCCAAATCATGGCAAACGATGAAACGTACGATTGCATTTGATCTTTTTCCGTATCCACACACCGGAGATTTTTTGTTTTACTTTTTAGATAATGTAATAAATACTTTTAAGTTACAAAATAAACTTTTTTCAATTGCATTTGATAACGCCTCTAACAACACAACCGCGGTTGAAAAATTAAAATTAAATATCTTCCGATTGCAAACGGTGATTTTTTCCATATTCGTTGTGTTGCACATATTATTAATTTAGTAGTGCAAGACGAGCTGTCCGTGGAATTTGTTGATAACTTTATTAAAGCTTTTCGATTTATGTTACATGATATTTTAAAAAAAAAAGTAGAAAAAGATATCAAGATTATAAACAACTTTGTAAGGATACGGAATCTATATTTTTAGGTCCTAATTGGGATGTACCTACTCGGTGGAATTCCACTTGTCACATGTTTGATTGTGCTTTAAAACAAAAGGCACTTTGAAAGCTTTTCATAATAGTCTTTCGGATAATGGTGAAGCCGACCCATTTCCGGATACGGGTTGGAAGAATATTCAACGTCTATCTGAGTTTCTTGAGGTGTTTAAAAACTCAACAACAAAATTATAGGGAGTTTATTATTCCACTAGTTATTCGGTGCTTCAAGAATTATATTTTATGGCTTTGAATTTTAAAAATTTTCAAAATAAAATAATATATTTAGTCAAATGATAGAACCAATGAAAGAAAAGTTTAAAAGATATTTTAAAGAGTTACCACCCGTTTTTACCTGTGCCGCCGCTTTAAATCCGTTTCTAAATGTTGCGGGGGTTGAGTGTTTGATAGATGAGATAAATGACAATTTGTATATGCATGACGAAAACCCTAATTTTTCAAACGAGGCAAAAGAAAATTTTAATCATAGTTTGAAAACAATTTATAATTACAATTTATAATTTTTATTTAAATAGATATGAGCCTAACGTAAACATAACCATGCCAAGCGAATCAACCTCAAGTGCTAGTACATCGGTTAAAGACCCAGTTTTGACTATGTTGAATGTTGTCCAGGATGTGACGGCTAAACGACAAAGGGGTAACACCCCAACAAGTGAGCTCGGTAGATATAGTGAAACGGAATTTATTTCCACTATGACTACCGAAGATTATCGTGCATTCGATATTTTGGCTTGGTGGAAAGGAAAAGAATCTCAATTTCCGATTCATTCTGCTATGGCCAGTGATTTACTAAGCGTCCAAGCTTCTACGGTAGCTTCGGAATCTGTTTTTTCTCTTAGTGGCAGGGTAATATCATTACGGAGAACAAGACTAACTCCGGAAGCAGTGGAGATGTGCATTTGTTTAAAGGATCACTTAGACGCAATGGATCGTATACAAGACCAAACAAGCCTCGAAGACGAAATTACACTTGAAGCTAAAGTACACGATGAAGAGTAGAAGAAGGAGTATCTTCTGGCATATCCGATGAAGAATTAGCATTTGATCAAGCATCTCGTAGAAAAAAAAATTAGACGATAACTTAAATAAAAGTTTTATGGTATTTTTTATTAATTTATTTTATGTATTTTTAAGTTGTTTTAATATTGTTATAAAAATACATGACGATTAAAAGTTTTATGTATTTTTTATTGATTCATTTTCAAGCATCTCGGGAGAGTCTTTAAGTGGTGTCGGTGACCCGTCAATGTGGTTGAGAACATCATACCCCTTGACTTGAAGCCTGATAAGTTTAAGCCATGAGGAGTATGAGACCTTTACACCATCTAAGATCCGTATTTTATACTGGATGTTAGACACGGTGTGCACAGGACGGAGGGGTTGCATCAATTTGTTTTCAGGATTATTATGGGTATTAGAATCGGCCGGTTTGTCTGAGATGGTATGGAAAAGAGAAGAAGATTGTGAAGGATAGGGTGGTTTCACGGTGAAGGAGACGGCTATGACTCGATCGAAATCAAGGAGAAAAGGGTGATACCATGAAAGTTTGTGATATTCACAATATTTTCATGTCAATAACCAAGGGAAACAATCCCTATAAGTAGCACAAGGTAAAGAGAAATTTCAAGAGTATAACAAGGGAATTGATTGACTAAATCAATTCTTCTAAATATAAAGTATACACAATTATCTCCACTAATATTGTAACACAATATTCTAGTTTAGTTTAGAAATCATTAGTAGTTTAAGGTGTAAAAGTAATATTATGGTTGTTTACGTGGAGTTCGCAACACAGAGTTGCGAAGTCTAGACGTTCTAACACAGAGTTCGCAATTAGATAAAGCGAATTTTGGAGTTTGAAATAGTTGCAAGGGGTGTTACATGGCCATATGGGTGTGTTCTTAAGTTCACTAGTCAAAGTAGTTGCAAACTTTAGACTTGTCAGATCAAACTTTAGAGTTTGCTATTCATAATTGCGAACTTCAACGCAAATATATATCCTAGTTTGAAACTTAGAGTTGCAAACTCTTCATAAACTACTACAATTTCATTTCAACATCAGTCATGGTTTCGTTGTAGCTTCAGGAGACAAATTTAATAAATACAACATAGTATACTAATCTTATTTGAGATTAACGTACATACCATGCATCCTGAAATAAATATATCTTCTTTCTCAAAATCCCAAAAGCATTTAAAACAAGCCCAAACAAAACTAGAAACAAAAGCATTGCATCACATGACAATAATAACAATAATAATCAGCAGATGAAAGGTGCATCTGCATGTTTATCCTCACAATAAAGCCCAGGCTGCTGCTTAAACCCTTGGTTCTTCAACATACTCCTAGCCTTCACCACAATCTCCCTGTTACTAATAACCTGACCCTCCTCCAACTCCTCAAGAATGGTCTGAATCGCATGGCTCAACGCGCCATACGATTCAGCACACTTGGTTGCATCCGCGGACGTCTGGTCCGTCTGGCAACCGCTGATCAAAATCCCGTTTTCGGGCAACTTCTTTTTCTTCGATCCCGCATATGCATCTTGTTTCCCACCAACCTCAGTTTCCATTGCAGGTTTACCATAATCTGCATTGTTCTCCAGCTTTTGCTTCAAGAACTGCTGTGCTAAACCACCCACCATCCCCATAATACCACCACCACCGTTGCCATTGCCGCCACTAGAACCGCCATTGTTGTCATCACCGCCACCGCCACCGAGGCCTTTGAAGCTGTCTAGAAGTACCTTCATGAACTTTTTCACCTTTGGGGTTGAGTCTTCACCAAACAGGTCGAATAAAGTTGGCCTAACATTCCCGACGCTTATGTCGTTGTTGCCCGTTTTTTGCTTCAGGATATCGACGACGATGTCTAGAGGCAGTGATCGGTTTTCGACTGTGGCGTCTTCGATGTTGTCGTCGCGGTGGAATGCGGACTTTAATGCGTCTCCGGTCTTTTGTATGATGTTACCGACGAAACCGGGTGGGTCGCTGTTTTGGGAATCTTCGTTGCAGCTTTCGCCGATTTGCTCTTTGGCGTCGTCGATGAGGCCACCGCTGTGGCATGAGTCGGATACGATGGTTATTTTGCAACCGCTGGGTACTTTGTCTACCAGCTCCCTGAAATCATCATCTGAAAAACACCCACAATTAATAATGTTTCACAAGGTTAAAGTTATTTTTAACAATTACCTTTTTTAGTTATTCATCGATCAGTATTTCAACCCACGTCACATTTACGGTGGAATGGTTGATCATAACAAGACTATTGATATTTGATAAAACAAGATTATTAAAGTTGTAACTATGTTAGAATATCATTATTAGAAAAGTAAGTATTTTTGCTGATGGTTTTTTTGTCACAAATCGGTCCAAATGGCTATTTGTGAACGGATGTGGTCGCAAAAACATGTGTTTAATTTAGTTTTGCGACAACATTGTGATCAGTGGTTAGTTATTTATCAGTTTTAGATAGCAAAAGTTTAATATATCGTCACAAAATATGCAGCCAATCCTTATGACAGGATTGCGACTGCAGCTAAAGCGTCGTAAATTTTGCGACTGATTTTGTTTGCTGATTTTATGACCATGATTTGTGAGTGTTTTATCCCCTTAAACGGTTGCAAAACTTGTGACCATGTTCTTTGTTTGTAAATTTTGGTCGCAATTTCTCATTTATTAATGTAATCTGATTTTTTAAATCTAAGAATTGGAGACAAGTCATTAACTAATAATGATGATAACTGAACCACATGAATATGTATAATAAATTTTCGAAATTATGCATGGGATCCTATACTCAATCAGAAATTCAAAATGGCCAGCTAAAATAATCTATACATCATAAGAAAATCAACATCATACCAGTAATGAGATTCATATCACAAGGCACAATGCACTCATCATAACCCGTATCATCATCTTCACCCGTTTCAGCCGGAAGCCGGGTCCCGTGGCCGCTATAATGAACAAATAGCACGTCGTCAGGGTCAGCCGAGCCGATAAGATCTGCAAGCGCTTTGCGGATGTTAGCCCCCGTGGGCTGCGTATACGAATCATCGGCGTCGATAAGGACCTTAATGTCACCATCTGAGAACCCGTAACGATCGATCAAACAACGATGCATTCTCTTGACATCATTCACACATCCTTTGAGCTCCGCCTTTGTTCCGGCATAATTGCATCCGATCAACACCGCCTTCTTCGCCATTGTTGTCAAGAATTTAAAGATGAAATTATTGTTTGTAAATGAAATTATAATGAGGGTGGTAACTGTATTGGTTATATTACCATATTTGGATGAGGGCCGATTATATCTGTGCTTGAAAATGTCTAATGTCCGAATTTATTACTCTTGTTAGACAATCATGATTATTTGTTGGATCACACTTTTTTTATCAGATTGAGCACGTATTACACATCTCAAATACCCATTGATCATTGTTGGATCTCTTAAAAACCAGTTTTTAATTTCTATAAATAATTTGGAACTTTTTCTTTACCAATTTTATAAAGTGGTATTATATAAGGAGATTAAAGGAGTTGGTTTTTTTAATGTACTCTAATAAATCAAAATAATTATTAGTCACTTGGTTATTTTCTAATATGTTTATATTATCGGCATCTAGGATTAATGTACATGTGTCACCACCACGATAAATTATAATAATGGTAAAAATTTTGATTTCAAAAAAGTTTTCATAATAATTCTCATTTAATAGCATACTAGTCAAGATAATTTCTTTTTATAAAGAAATAACATTTTATTAAAATATTTTAATTAGACTTAATTTTATTAAAATATAGTTTAATTTGTAGCTAATCATTGTTAAAACTAAAATACTTTTAAAAGTTATGTAAAGAGGTTTATGGATATTTATGAATAATAAAATCTTTTTAATACTATTGTTTATAATTTAAATATGTTTGTTATAATTATACATAATAATTTCATTGATATATTATCTATAACATATATTAGATTATACATATATATAATTTATTATATAACTATTTATTTTAACTCGTATAACATATGAGTATCTAATCTATTAAAAATTAAAACCAATCTTAACTTTTTGGATTGATCTTATTCGTGTAATCTTAATTTTCCAAGCGTATAATTGTTTTCTAAAATCAAGATACTTTATAGATATTTAATAGGGGCAACTTTATAAAATAGGAATCAAGTTTCAAAATTATTCTAATTAGGTTATTTATAAAAATTTTTGTTCCAATCAGGTTACTCGTAAAAAATTTTTCCAATCAGATCATTACAGTTTCAAAATTGTTCTAATTACTCGTAAAAATTTTTTGTGAATTGTTTAAAATAATTAATAAAAATATAAGTGACCTAATTATAACACTCCTAAAAGTTTAATAACCTGATTGAAACAAATAAAATATTAGTGACCTAATTGTAACACTTTTAAAACTTTAATGACCCGATTGGAACAAATAAAATTATAAGTGTACTAATTAGAACACTGCTAAAACTTGCTTATAATTCTGTAAAGTTTTCTCTATTTAGTATATCAACCATGTTACACTATTGAAACATCATCTTTCTATCTATATCTACATGATATAGTTGGTAAGAAAAAAATTGGTTTTCATAAAAGTATTCACACTACAAGAAATGTCTAAAATAGTGGCGACACGGCCATTAGCGGTGACACAATTAGCGACAACATGTCGCCACTATTGATCAGTGATCTGTTTACATTTTCTTCACTTAGATCTGGCCGTTCATCATGCTGTAGATTTAACGGCCACAGTTGTATCGTGTGATACCAATAGCGGCGACATCATTAGCGACGACAGGTCGCCGCTATTGGTTAAAGGATAAACCCACATATCAGATTCCCTCCATATTATCCTTTTCCCTCCACAACCACTCCACCACTAACATCTAGCCCTCGATGGGGACCACCACCACCAACCGGGCCTCCATCGATCCGTCGCCGACCACCACCGAGCAATCGCCGGTCACCACCGCCTGAACCCTTACCTTGCAGCAGCTGACCACCACCGCCTAAACATGTTCCCTTGTAGTCGCCAACCACCACCGCGCGCCTGAACCCTCATCTTTCAGCCGTCGACCACCATCGCCTGAACCCTCACCAAGCAGCCGACCACCACTGCATCTACTGCAACCACTACCACCATTGCATCAACCGCGACCACCACCACCAATCAGGCCTACTACTTTATAGCCACCACCACCAACTCGGTTCTTACACCATTTTGAGGTTTTTATCTCTTTTTTTCATATGTATTATGTTATATTATTTAGGTTATGCTAGTTGTGTGAATCTTTAATTTAGTTGTGTTATTGGGTGTTAGTTGTGTTATTTGGTAAATTATTTAGGTTATGAGTTGTGTGAATCTTTAATTTAGTTGTGTTATTGGGTGTTAGTTGTGTTATTTGGTAAATTATTTAGGTTATGCTAGTTGTGTGAATCTTTAATTTAGTTGTGTGAATCTTATTTTGTTTATTGTGTTTAGTAAGTAGATGTTAGTTTAGATGCTTTGTTGGTTGAACATTATTATGTTAATGGTGATTAGTAATTAGATTATTTAGGTTATGGTAGTTGTGTGAATCTACTAAATTAGTTGTGTTATTGGGTAACAAGTTGTGTTATTTGGTAAATAATGTATTGGTGGAAGATGGTTTATTGGTTGTGTTATTTGATAAACATATTTCTTGGTTTGCTATTTAGTTGTGTTATTTTGTTAATAGCATTTAGTAATTAGGTGTTAAATGATCGATGTCGAAGTATCAATCAAATAAAATGTTAAAATGTGTGTTCCTATTCACCTTAAACTAGTTAGGATAAGTAGGGTTGTCGATCCTCGTGGAATTAGTGGTCGGTGTATTGTACTTTGATTTAGAAAACAATGACTAATTAAATTAACAAATTATTATCTATTGCCTCTTGGCTTTGAAAATTGGATTTTTTGAATAATTAACAAATTAACTAAGAAACAAATTGGAAATAATCAAACTTGGTTAAGAAAACAATTATACGAAAGAGTAACCCACTTCGGATCTAGATTTGGTTTTCAGTAATTGTTTAATTCCACTTCATGAAAAATCCATAATAGGGATTTTGTACGTGCGATGATTAAGTGATATCGATAATCAAGACTTAATAGGTCTTAATACACAATGCTAATTCGATTAGAAACCAAAACTTGCAATCATATAATTTCCGGAAGATTAAATGATATTCAAATAAAAATTTACCAAAATTATTGTTTAAATAACCAAAACACAAGTTAAACTTATAAAAGAACTTAACAGGTTCTAAAGTTTAATCCTAATGAAGTTAAACATAAACAAAAACCTAATCACACAAAAGCTAATACCCGAAGTAGATCACGAGAAGATTAGCCGCTCATCGTTCTTGAATGATCTTCAAAACCTTTGTTGATTTGCATTCCGGATGATTGTATCTTGTTTTTGAGAGTTGGAATGGTGAAAAAATGATCTAAGAAAGCCCAAAACTCGTCTCTAAATGTTCTAGGTCGAACGGGGAGCAAGTGGTGGCTGAAACATAACAAAAACGCGTTTTTATAGGTTTTCAAAAAGTGCCCTGGCGTAGGCTACAGTAGGCTACGGTGGAAGCCTTTCTGCTGCACTTTAAAACTTTGTTTCTTGACCCATCCAATGACTTGTTTCACCATGTAAGCTTCCAAATTGCTTGTTTCACTTACAAAACCACTTCCAACTCATAGTCAACCTATTCAACTTAATCACATGCATATAAACGAACAATCATACGCAATATTTAACGTTTAGACACTTAAAACACTATTCCAACACACTTATATCACATCCCCACACTTAATCTTTGCTTGCCCTCAAGCAAATCTAATTCAAAGCACTTAACAACATTATAAACCAAAATCCCTTGCTATGTCTTAGCTATGGTCCAAAGTCATACCCCATTTGAGAATTACAATAATCGTGTTTGGTGAGCAAGTAAAGGATGTTACATGTATCTAAAAATAGAATCTGCCTAATTAAACCTAACAAGCTTTCGGTTTTTATTTTCATGCAACACACCCCTCACCATTTGTCACTCCTCTCGGTTTATTTCTGGATTGGTGAAAATCACACCAATATATCACTCAAAAGATCCACATATGAAACTTTGTTATCATATGCTTGGGTGACAATCAAATTTCCATGATAATAACTTGACAATGCACACATCAAAAAGACTTACGGGTTTTGGGCTTAGGTTAAGATAGAAATGATTTGTTGTGAGTGTTGCTAAAATATAAAATTAAGGTAATACCAACTGTTGACATCCTTATTGACATAACTATTATTCAAATAAAGCAAACACATGGGTGTATATTTAACCCCTAACCAACAATTTACATCTTTCTTTTCTTTCTCTTTTTTTAATTTTATTTTATTATTATTTTATTATTTTTATTTTTTAGTTTTTTTGTTTTTATCATAAATCAAATACTGAAGCTAGTCTGAATGTTATCAACAGTGATAACTTGGTCACATTGGGTAAAATTTGATTTGGGTTTTATTGATATGGGTTTGTCAAAATAAACGGTTTAAGGCTCGAAAGTGGCTACTAGGGGGAATTTTAAGTAAAGTGGTGAAACACAAAAAATGATATTAAAAGAAAAAGGAATCCTAGATTGCCTCTATCATCTATGTGCATTTATCAAATTCACCGTCTCAATATGTATCAAATCACACAAGTTCTAAAACAAAAAATCATACGGCCTACACTCAACAATTGAAATAAATTTTTATGTGAACTAACAATCTAGAAGCTCCAAAATCTCGCCAAGTAGGAATTAGGGTTGCCGGTGTGCGCATGCTTTTATTACATCAATAGCCTTTAACCCTAACTAGGCAGTTCTTAAGTTTTTCTAAAAACCTTGCTAACATCATTATTTTTGCTATCTTAGAATTAGACCATGACTAAGGACCCTTACATCAACCATGGTAAGAATCAATTGGTATGCTTGTCGTTTTCGTGTTCAATTGAATTGCTTAAAAACAATAAAATTTTTCCAAATTTTCCTCATCCCCACACTTGAGATACATTATCCCCAATGTATGGTATTTAAGTTAAGTGTGTGAATTTTTCTTCTTTTCAAATCAATTTATTCACTTAATCAATACAAACGACTTTTCCAACTCGAACCGACCCAGACAAAAATATAACCATTACCAAAATAAACTACTTAAATAGACACATCAAACATAAAACATAAAAATTAACTTCGGGTTGCCTCCCGATTGAGAATTACTTTAATAGTTATGTGATGAACTACCTTGTTGATCCCTATGAATGTAGTTTCCTTGATTGTTTCCTTGAGAATATGAAGTTCTTTGATAACCACTTTGATTATAATTCCTTAGTGCTCGATTCTGATAAGCTTGACCACCTTGATTATTACCTTGAAAATTAGGGTTCATCTTGTTTGAAGCATTTCCATACTGAAAGTGTGGATGATTCCTCAAACCAGGGTGATAAATATTGGAGTTCATATCAAACTGTTTTCTCTCTCCATATACTTGATTCACCTCTTCATGTTGACCTAAAAGCAACGGACACTCTGCACTTGCATGCCCTAAGTCACCAAATTCATTGCATACATTAAATCCAATTAAAGCTACATCTTTAGTCCCCGCATGTCCTAACTTGACTAATTGTCTTTCCAAAGATGCAATTCTTTCTTTACTCTTATAATCAATGGTGGTTGACCTTGCCGGAGTGGGCTTTGACCGTCTACTAGCCGAAGCTTGAGCTTTAGAATTCTTGCACATTCGTTCTAGGAATTCCCAATCTATATCTTCATGATTAGATAAGAATGTTCCATTACTTGTAGAATACAATTATTTCCTTTCTTTCGGTGTTAGTCCATCTGAAAATGCCTTAATCAATTCCCAACGTTCAATTCCATGATGTGGACACATACGAATAAGTTCCTTAGACCTTGTGAATGCTTCATTAAACTGCTCCCCTGCTTGTTGTTGGAAAGATCGAATGGCCTCTCTTGCATCACTTGTCTTTCCCATAGAATAATATTCTTCAAGGAAAACCCTTTGCATCTCTTGCCAAGTATGAATACTGTTGTCAGGCAAAGTGAGGAACCATTGCTTAGCTCTATCTTTCAAAGTAAATTGAAACAATCCCAGTCTTACTTCATCTTGTGTGAAGTGGTTTCCACTGATAGTACTACATATGGCATCAAATTCAGCAAGATGCACATATGGTTCTTCTGTTGCAGTGCCTCTAAATGCAGGAAGAATGGTTAGGTAGTGAGGACGTACATCAAAAGATCTTCCCCTACGGTTTGGAGGTGCGATAGGATTTAGGTTTTCAGAAATAGCCGGTCTGAAATGGCTATCCACACCTTATACTTGAGCTCTGTGAGGTCTTCTTGGTTGATTGAAATTATTATTGACTCCACCTCGTTGTTGATTGATACGTGGTGCATTCCATCCATATTGGTTGTTCCTCCAATTGTTATTTCCATTTTGTCCATTACCTCCACCGAAATTCCATTCCAAGCATCATAATTTGCACCATTATAGGTTTCTTCATTGTTATCCCACTCATCTTCATAATGTTCATCACCCGTGTGAACACTATGCATGCTCACATGATCAGAGTCATCTCCTTGATTGAGGTTATTTTGATTCATATTATTGTTGGGTGGTGGTTGATTCAGGTTGTTGTTGCGGTTGTTATTTGGTGATGGGAGTGGATTTGGGTTTTGATTTTGGTTATTGGGAAGAGGGTTTGGATTTTGAGGTGGTTGGTTGTTTGGATTATCCATGTGAGTTGATTCAGACAAACTATCAGTTGCTTGATCGATAGCTTGTGAAATTGATGTAGTTGGTAACCCTGATCGATGCAAGACATGATTATACCTTGCTGATCTCTTTATCTCTGGATCGAATACTAGTGGTGATTTCCTACCCGAATATCGAGTATGCATGCAACCTGTCACCTGCACACTTAAAACACCAAGTGTAACATGAAAATAAAAACAAATAAAACAAGACAAGTAAACAAAACTTTTAAAACAAACCAAATAACAAAACACCAAGCGCACCGATTCCCCGGCAACGGCGCCAAAATTTGATCGATGTCGAAGTATCAATCAAATAAAATATTAAAATGTGTGTTCCTATTCACCTTAAACTAGTTAGGATAAGTAGGGTTGTCGATCCTCGTGGAATTAGTGGTCGGTGTATTGTACTTTGATTTAGAAAACAATGACTAATTAAATTAATAAATTATTAATTACTGCCTCTTGGCTGTGAAAATAGGATTTTTGGAATAATTAACTAAGAAACAAATTGGAAATAATCAAACTTGGTTAAGAAAACAATTATACGAAAGAGTAATCCACTTCGGATCTAGATTTGGTTTTCAGTAATTGTTTAATTCAACTTCATGGAAAATCCTTAATAGGGATTCTGTACGTGCGATGATTAAGTGATATCGATAATCAAGACTTAATAGGTCTTAATACACAATGCCAATTCGATTAGAAACCAAAACTTGCAATCATATAATTTCCGGAAGATTAAATGATATTCAAATAAAAGTTTACCAAAATCATTGTTTAAATAACCAAAACACAAGTTAAACTTATAAAAGAACTTAACAGATTCTAAAGTTTAATCCTAACGAAGTTAAACATAAACAAAAACCTAATCACACAAAACCTAATACCCGAAGTAGATCACGAGAAGATTAGCCGCACATCGTTCTTGAATGATCTTCAAAACCATTGTTGATTTGCATTTCGGATGATTGTATCTTATTTTTGAGAGTTGGAATGGTGAAAAAAAATGATCTAAGAACGCCCAAAACTCGTCTCTAAACGTTCTAGGTCGAATGGGGAGCAAGTGGTGGCTGAAACATAACAAAAACGCGTTTTTATAGGTTTTCAAAAAGTGCCCTGGCGTAGGCTATAGTAGGCTACGGTGGAAGCCTTTCTGCTACACTTTAAAACTTTGTTTCTTGACCCATCCAATGACTTGTTTCACCATGTAAGCTTCCAAATTGTTTGTTTCACTTACAAAATCACTTCCAACTCATAGTCAACCTATTCAACTTAATCACATGCATATAAACGAACAATCATACGCAATATTTAACGTTTAAACACTTAAAACACTATTCCAACACACTTCTATCATTAAATTAGGTGTTTCATTGGTTGAAAATTGTTTAGTAATTAAGTGTTAATTTAACTAAAACTTGTTTAATAAATTGATGTTAAATTGAGTTAAACTTGTATAATAATGAACAACAATAGGAAATTACTAAAAAAATCAAATGAAATGTGACATTCTTTAAACCAATTGCAACAATGTTTAATCAAACAATGTCACATTTCACTTGATTTTCATAGTAATTCCTTATTGTTTTGCATTATGAGCTTTTAGGTTTCGTGACTTTATTCTAATCATCACGAGCTTAGAATTACCCTCCCGAAATTGATTTAATAATTAATTTTGGGTTGTCCCTGTTTTAGGACTGCTTTTTGAATATTTTATCTCATTTTAGATATGAATGTGTATTACATAATTTTATATTTTATCTCATTTAGGATATCTCATTTATGATATGAATGTGTATTACATGGGTAAAAACGGGTCAAAATGGGTGCAAATGACATAATTTGAGTTTAAACGGGTCAAATGACTTAAAGTTGGATGAGTTAAGTGTGTCATTGTGGGTTTAGGTTATTTTGACTCTTTATTACTAAAATTAACTTAAATTATCTAAGTTTTACTTTAAAGGGTTAAAACGGTTCAAAATGGGTGATAACAACATAATTCTAGATGTTTTAAATATATTAAGTGTGTTTGGTTTATTTTAATCCGTTTAATTAAAGTAAACTTAAATCATCTAGTTGTTAGTTTAACATGTTAGTTTTGACACTTATTATACTTAAAGTTGAATGTTTTACATAATAATATATACTTTGCCAAAATATAACAATTTATAATGTGTATTTTGTTTTGTAGGATCAAATTTCAAGTCTGCTTCAAAATCCAAATTTTATGTCACAACTTACACAGATTATTGCTTCGCAAAAGGCTCCAAATCAAAGCGAAGAAGATGATTCGGATGAGGGAGATAAATAGCGTATTTGATAACTAGATTAAGTTTGTTTTTGAGTAGTTTAGGGTTAACATTATTTTAAGTTTTATGACTGGATTACTTAATATTATTTATGTACGGGTGAAAATTACATTTCGTTTATGAACAGTATTGCAATTTGTGTTATTGGGAAATCTGGATTTATTTTTTATAGGTATATGAATTGGTTGAAAAACTGGTAATTAAAAAATATTAAAAATATATTTAAATACAAAAGGTACCATTAGCGGCGACATGTCCCCGCTAATAGTCTCGTAATAATTTTTAAATTTTTACAAATAGCGGCGGCAGTTTCACCGCTATTAATATTATTAGCGGCGAAAACTTAGTCATTAGCATCAAATTAATAGCGGCGACTTATTAGCGGTGAAAATCTAGTCATTAGCGATAAATTAATAGCGGTGACATGTCGCCGCTAAAAGTAATAGTGGCGATTTTGACAGTTATTAGCGAGGACTTTTGTCTCCACTATTGGTCGAAAATGTGACACCCGACATTTTCAGGTTACATTCCGATCAACATGAACATGGTTTTCCGATCATACATTTATGCATTTAATATTGTTTACTTATATGCGTCATTTATTGCACAAACATTCATGAACCTTTACGTAACGGTAATTCGGTGAATTGTCGGATCGTACACGCGTCTGTCCCCGAACATTGGTGATTTGTCAAAATGGTTTTCAAACAATCATAATTGGTGTGAATTATGTGTTATATGACTATATGATTAATTATGTAGCATGGTTGTGAAAATTGGGAATTTTCTGTTATTTGCGTGTTTTCGCGCATTTTCGGCTTTTAATGTCTAATTATTATAAATATGCCTTTAAACTAGAAAAATGAATATTATTTCATGTTATTAATGTTTATTTGATATTATGTGATCATTTGGTGGTTTTGGTGTAGAAAACATTTAATAACGTTAAAACGATTTTTATAAAAGAAGGGGCCTTTCTTGTAAAAAAAAAAAAAACAAAAGATTAAAACCCAAACCCCCACCCCTTTACCCTAATCCAGCCGCCCCCATCTTCCCAGCCCTTCTCCATTTCGAAACACACACACACACAAGAACACACACACTCTTGATTCTTCCTTACAATTGATGATAATTATGGATTGTTCTTGCAACAAAAACGTGTTAGCTTGCATCTATGCATCATTACAAGTAAGTTTTTGTTAGATTTCATATTCTTTGATTATCATGATGAACATGAACACTAGATATCCAAACACAAATCAAAACTTGAAATTGATTGAAATTGATGATTGATTATATGTTAGTATTCAATATAATGATGTTTGTATGGATTGGTTTTGTGAAATTGTGTTGTTTTGATCAAAACCCGGGACTTACTTATAATGGAAACTTTAATTTGGGGCTTTTGTAGAAATTGTATGATTTTGATGAAATTGAATTAAATTGATGGTTCTAAGATGTTAGTTGATGCTAATGGATGAAAAGTCATGCTTTAAACTTTTGGTTATGGCTCGGTTTTTGGGTACTTTCTATTAAAGAAAACTTTTTGGGTAAGTTAGTATATAGATGATGATTTATGCATGTTTGATGAGAGGTAATGATTGTTGTATGATGTTTAGAGCATAAGGATGAATTGGGAATAATCGAATTATGAACAACGTTTCACGCTTGTTATTTATGGAAACTTTTGTGATATGATGTGATGAATGTTGTATGTGATGTGTGTATAACATGATATGATGGTGTGATTGATGTTTGTTGTGATGTGCTTTATAATCTTGAAATGGATTACACATGTGTAACGATGTCAAACTTTCCAAAAATAAAAACTTTCCAAAAATAGATTTTTGACATAAAAGTGTATGTGAATCATTATTTGAGCTATTTGAGCATGACTAAACATACTTTTACTTATTTAAATCACCAACGGGTCATCGGGTCAGTCGGGTCAACTTTGTCAAACATTTCTCGAACACACTAACATTTTACGTTGTTTGGATACAACTGGGTTCATCATGTTTATTATGTACAAACACTCATGGACCAACATTTGTTACTATAGTGCAAACATTATCACGACCCCACTTTTACTTACTTTCCTTTTTGGGGGAGAAGCATGCAAACTATTTTTATTTGGTTTTAATATTATTGGTATATCATGTTTATTACGTTGACGATTCATATTAACATGATGAGGTTTGATTTTTAATAAAGGTTATAACCCTCATTTTGTATTATAAAAAGGTCACATGACACATGAAGATGTTTGTTAGAGTCCTTAATTTACCTATATTAAATTCTATATGTACTTATCATGTTACTTATTCATTTATATATATATTCATTGCTCTCCTACTCAATTGGTGAGGAGATACATACAATGTAAATAAAACTCACAATACTCAATCAAACATCATTGTGAACTAGAAATTTTATCCAATTAAAAATCTTGATATTCTTTGATACTAATGTGTAAATACACCTACATGATTATGACCCCAATCAAACTACAAAGTCACTAGACCAAGCACGTTCTTGAGATACCTCAATATACGAATAGCAATATCCTAGTGTCTAGTGTATGATGTCGCCGTCGCCCCGTGAATTATCTCAAAACACTTATAGTAAATCAAATATTTGGTTGAGTAATTATAAGTAGTTAGGTTTTCCTGTTAAACATCTATATCATTATGGATCCTTTAGTTGACTGTCATCTTTGGGTGGATCTTCCTCGTATGAAGCAGTAGACTATCAATCAACATCATCTCATTAATCCACACTTATATAGCATATCAAGGACATATTTGTGTTATAAAAGAAGTACTCCTTGTGCATACATCTATGCCAAGGAAGTATCGAATTTGACCTAAGTTGTTAATCTAGAACTTAGACTGAAAAAATTGTTTCAACTTGGTAATCCTTGCCTCATCATACTTTCTAGGCATCATCATTGGCATGGGACTCAAGTAAGAGGTGAAAGATAGGTAACATATTTTTGAATAGGATAACGGGTACGTAATGTCTAAATTCCTTGTGAAAAGAAATGTGTATATCAAAATATAATGCACTTGTGAGTGAAGTTTTTAAATTATATGAAGTGGTTGCTAGTGATTGTGAGTGGAGGAGAGAGAAAACATTTATGTTCGTCTATTAATTTAAGAAAACACTATTCATCACTTATAAATTTTTTAATATTTTTTAAAGTGATTGTGAGTGAAAGAGAAAGAAAAAGTAATGATAAAATATAAAAAGTATAATTTAATTGAAAAATAAAGAGAAAATATAGTTATTTTTAATGTAATTATAAAGATAAAGAAAAATAATATAGTGTGAATTCTCTAAGTGAAAAAGGAGACTTTATGAAGCTTAGAAAAAAGAACCAAGTTTGACCTGAAGGCATATGGTTTATTAGGTAAGGAGCAATAATGAATCGTCACCCTGAAATTAATGGAGAACATGATAATGTAACATCATGCTAGAGCAACATCCAAAAATGACGATTCTTGTGTTCAACTGTAAGGCCCCGTCTCCGGAGACCTCATAGTTGGGCATTCACAGCACAAGTTATAAAACATTTCATAATTCATTATCACAATGCAGCGGAATTTAAACATTTAAAAAGTCATTCATTAATTTATAAACGTTGTTGCTAAGTAATACATGTTTGGCATAGTTACAAAAGATCATTAGTTTGCATTACAAAACAACATGACATTCAAGAATGGATGTCAGCCTAATCCCGACGAGTAGCCTCCCCGAGTGCCATCCTCAGCAAATTACCTGCCAACTGAAAATGCATAAAAGTAAGCTTTGCTGAGTGAGTTCTAGTTTTAAAATCATAAAAATATCTTGATAGATTTGTATACAAAATAGTTCTTAAAAAAATATCTTATCTTTCTTTCGGATGTGATCACACATCATACATACAAATCATATCCATTTCATCATCATAATTCTCTTTCTTGCTTATTTATTATTATCTTTCACTGTCGTTATGGACCAAAGTGCTATACCCCCATAATGCGCATAAACCTGGTACTGGGCCTTGAAGTCTATAAATAGACTTCATCCGTGGTGCACATATGCTGACTCCAGTACCAGGGCAGCAACAGTGGTCCCCTGAATATTAAAGATTGACCCTGTGTACATCCTTTGGGTTAGCTAAACCGTACACAGTTGAGCTAACGACAACATGGTCGTGCACCTCCTGAAAATTTTTACTTGCAAGTCTTTTCATTCTTTATGTTCCACTTTTCGTTAATATTAATCTTTCACTTGATTAATAATAATACTTTATGATCATAGGCAATCCACATAAAGTCACATGTTAATATCATAATAGGCACATAAGGACAGCCCACAACATGCATAAGATAATCAGATACAAGCATCAAGTCAACCATGGTCAAACCCTAATTTTTGATCTTCCAAAATTCCAGAAAATTCCTTAAGTCTTAAAGAAATGCTGGTGAACAAAACTAATACGGGTGAACAAAATTAATGAGGGTGAACGACTGCAAATGCGGATGAACACTTGCAAATGCGGGTGAACACTTGGTAATTATTCTGTCTTAAAAGAAATGCTGATGGACACTGTAGCAAATGCGCATGTATAAAAAGAAATGCTGATGGACACTTGGTCTTAATTTAGGCAAATGCGGGTGAACAACTACAAATGCGGGTGAACAACTGTAAATACGGATGAACAAATCACTTAGGCAATTATCACAGTGTAAATGCGGATGAACCATTGGACCTGTAAATGAGACTTATGCTATAACTAGTTCTAAAACCTCATTTTCATACATTCTTAACATAGATCTATCATGCTAAACTCTTAGAACAAGCTTACAACCTCATAAAACATAGAAGTTCATAGACATACATACACAGTTATCATACATAACGGTTGTAAAACATTTTAAATGCATTTTCAGCCCCAAGAAGTTTAAAACATAGAACCGTGGTCATAGAACTCACCTAGTGTAGCAAACAAGCAAAACTCCTCTGAACCTGCTCGTACACGAGTTCAAACACCTAAACAAGCAAAACAACCAACCAAAGCACATACAACACTTAGAAATCGGTTTCTAAGGTGGAAAACCTCAAAGAACCGAGCCAAACATCAACAAAAACCCACTAACCTTGAAGATTTCAGTTCTAATTCCTTCTTGGAACTGAAAGAGCTGGTCTGCAGCTTTCTTTCTTCTTCTTTTCGGTCGAACAACAGCAGCAGCAAGATGATATGGGCGGCCATGCCCATATAAAGTGCATTTTTGACTTTTTGGTACTATTTGCACAAAGCACCCCTCAACTTTGCCTTCTTTTTATTTTCTTCAAAATACTTTTCTTTCATTTTTATTTTGACCGAGGTTTCGGGTGTTACAAGTCTACCCCCCTTAAAGAGGTTTCGTCCTCGAAACCTATCACTCTTCGAATAACTGTGGGTAATGTTGTCTCATCTCTTCTTCAGTCTCCCACGTAAACTCAGAACCCTTCGTGTTTCCACTGCACCCGCACAAGTGGAACCACTTTATTCCTCAACCTCTTCTCCTTTCGATCGACTATTGCCACTGGTTGCTCCACATAATTGAGCCGTTCATCCACTTCAATATCATCCAATGGTACAATCATATCTTCGTCGGCTAAGCATTTTCTTAGATGAGATACATGGAATGTCGGGTGAATCCCACTTAACTCATCAGGCAATTCTAGATGGTAGGCCACCTCTCCTACTCGTGCAATGATTCGGAAAGGCCCCATGTACCTTGGACTCAACTTGCCCCTCTTTCGGAATCGGATGATCCCTTTCCAAGGCGAGACCTTTAACATGACTTTATCACCCACGTTGAACTCGATGGGTCTACGCCTCTTATCGGCATACGACTTTTGCCTATCTTTGGCTGCCTTCATAAAAGCTTTGATCTTTTCCAGCTTCTCAGTCGTAGCCTCAATCACTTCGATGCTTCCCAATTCTCTCTGCCCAATGTCTCCCCAACACACAGGTGTTTTACACCTCCTATCGTACAGCATCTCGTATGGCGCCATACCGATACTGGCATGATAACTGTTGTTGTACGAGAACTCTGCTAACGGTAAGTGATCATCCTAATTTCCCCCAAAGTCGATCACGCAAGCACGAAGCATATCCTCGAGTGTCTGGATCGTCTTCTCAAACTGACCGTCTGTTTGAGGATGGTAAGCCGTGCTAATATGTAGCCTCGTCCCCATGGCATCATGAAATCTCTTCCAGAACTTCGACGTGAACCGGGTGTCACGATCCTACACGATAGACATCGGCACACCATGACGAGCTACAATCTCTTTGATGAACAGATTCGCCAATCTCTCAGATGAATACGTCTCGCGGATCGGTAGGAAGTGAGCACTCTTTGTCAACCGATCAACTATCACCCAAATAGCATCGTACCCCCTTACAATACGGGGTAGCTTCATGATAAAATCGATAGTGATGTGCTCCCACTTCCACTTGGGTATATCCAACGGTTGAATCTTCCCGTATGGTTTCTGATGTTCTGCCTTCACTTGCAAGCAAGTAAGGCACTTACTTATATACTCTGCCACGTCACGTTTCATACCCGGCCACCAGTAGTCTTTCTTCATGTCTTGATACATCTTGGTAGCACCGGGATGAATGGAGTATCGAGTTTTATTAGCTTCGTCCATAATTCGCCCACGTAGATTCCCATATCGAGGAATCCACATTCGCCCAAAGCGGGTTTTAACACCGTGGGTATTCTCCCCCAATTCTACAACTAGACCTCTCATTCATTCGGAGTTAAGGCGATCTTCTTTTAACGCCTCATTTTGAAACTCTTTAACTTGCGTTATCACATCTGAGGTCATCACCAACTGATACTCCTTTACTAGAATCGGTTCGGGTCTCTCCTTCCGGCTAAGGGCATCGGCCACTACGTTGGCCTTGCCCGGGTGGTAATAGATCTCGCAATCATAGTCTTTGATTAACTCTAACCACCTCTCTGCCTCATGTTGAGATCTTTATGCTCGAAGAAGTATTTCAAGCTCTTGTGATCCATGAAGATTATGCACTTGGTCCCATATAAATAGTGCCTCCAAATCTTCAACGTAAAGACCACCGCAGCCAATTCTAAATCATGAGTGGGGTAACTAACTTCGTGGGTCTTTAACTGTCGGGACGCGTAAGCTATCACTCGTCCACGTTGCATTAGCACGCAACCCAGTCCCGAATAAGATGCATCTGAATACACCACTAAGTCTTCACTTCCTTCGGGTAGTGTTAAGATAGGAGCTTGAGTTAATCTTGCCTTTAACTCCTCAAAATCATCCTCTTGTTCCCGACCCCACACGAACTTCACATCCTTGCGGGTCAACTTAGTCAAAGGTGATGCTATCTTGGAAAAGTCTTGAATGAACCTTCGGTAATAACCCGCCAAACCCAAGAAACTAGGAATTTCGGATGGCATCTTTGGTGACTTCCATTGCATCACTGCCTCAACCTTTGCCAGGTCCACCATAATTCCTTCGGTATTCACCACATGACCTAGAAATTGAACCTCGCGTAACCAGAAAGCACACTTAGAGAATTTAGCATATAACTTTTCTCTCCTAAGTGTCTTCAACACTTCACGTATGTGATCGCATGTTCTTCTTTACTCTTTGAATAAATCAAGATATCATCAATGAACACAATCACTAATTTATCCAACATTGGTCGGCACACTCGATTCATCAAATCCATAAAGGCGGCGCGTTGGTTAAACCGAAAGACATAACGAGGAACTCGTAATGTCCATAACGCGTGCGAAAAGCTGTCTTAGGAATGTCTTGCTCCTTCACCTTCAACTGATGATAACCAGATCAGAGATCTATTCGGGAAAACCAACTGGCACCTTGAAGCTGGTCAAACAGGTCATCAATCCTTGGTAGGGGGTATCTGTTCTTCACTGTCAACTTGTTTAATTCACGGTAGTCTATACACATCCTCATACTACCATCCTTTTTCTTTACGAATAATACCGGAGCACCCCAAGGAGAGATACTCGGTCTAATAAACCCCTTGTCCATTAGTTCCTGTAGCTGATCCATCAATTCTTTCATCTCGGTCGGAGCTAGCCGATACGGTGCTTTGGCAACGGGTTGCGCACCAGGGATCAGGTCGATCTGAAATTCTATCTCACGGTTTGGTGGCACACCTGGTAGATCTTCGGGAAACACATCCGGGAAATCACGTACCACTGGCACTTCTGATAATTGCGGTATCGATACGTCCACATCTTTTACATACGCCAGGTAGGCACTACATCCCCGTCTCATGCACTACTCTGCCACCGCCATCGAAATCACCTTCGGAACCGTAGTGACGCGATCACCATAAACTGTCACTGAACTCCTATCGGGTGCAACTAACCGAATCATCTTCTTCCGACACATGATGTTTGCCTCATAGGCTGCTAACCAATCCATCCCTAGTACTACATCAAATCCGCCTAGGGGCATCACATATAGCTTAGCTGAGAACTTACGGCCTTCTAGTTCCATGTTGCAGCTTTCCATAATATCAGAGATTCTGGTAGACTTACCAATAGCAGTTTCTACGTCAAAAGGTTCATCGATGCACCTACTACTAACAGGCAATTTAGCATAGAAGGCAGCAGATATGAAACTCCTACTAGCACCAGAATCAAATAATACAGAGGCACAAGTTTGGTTTACTAAGAACACACCTGACACGACGTCGGGGTCTACCCGGGCTTCCTCTCGGGTCATCGTGAAGGCTCTTGCACTTGCCCTCTGCCCTCCTTCTTCTGGCCTCTTCTTCAACCCAGAACTTTCAGCCCTTGTGTTCTTGCAATCCTTGTTCATATGGCCAATTTCACCACAGTTAAAGCACCTTGGGCTCCACACATCTTTGAAATGTGACCGGGCTTGCCACACTTGTAGCAGACATTCATTCCCAAGCGGCATTTCCCGCTATGTTTCTTCCCACACTTATCACACTGCTTCAACCCCAAGCTTGCAGTAACCACTCGGCGATCATCCACCCTCGGCCTCTTACTGTTTGGGTGAAACCTCCACGCCCGAATCTCTTCCCGTTCCAACTCCTGTTATTACCACCCGTCTTCTTCACCTCCACCACCTCCACTTCTCTTTCATCGTATAGTCTCCCAGCTAAATCTACCGCCGACCTAAAAGTGCTCAGTCGGGCAGCGATCAAGTGCCTACGGATGTCAGCAGGCAACCCCTGAATATACCGCTTGATCTTCCTTGAAGCCGGTGTAACTTGATCGGGCACCAGTCTTGCCATCTCGTTGAACTTAGTCGTATACTGCTGGTGTGTCATGGTTCCCGCTTCCAGCTGTAGGAACTCCCTCTCAATCTTGTCGAGTTCTCGATGAGGACAGAATTCCTCAATCACTAACTTTTTCAGTTCACTCCATCTCATCCTCCCGACAGCCCTATTGCCCTCGGCTTGGACAATATTGTCCCACCAACACAGAGCCGAGTCAACAAATGAGTGAGTGGCAAATTTCACCTTCTGATTCTCCCTGCACTCACTAATATCCAACACTGGCTCTATCTCTCTAACCCAATGGTGGGCAGTAGCAGCGTTACCGTTTCCGTCAAAAGTAGGGGGTTTACACCGTTGGAATGCCCCGTAGCTGCATCCCCTCGCGGTTTCCCGCACCTCTATATCTTCTTCATCACTGGAGGCTCCCCTTTCAACATTCATCTCCTCCTCATCATCATGATCTCCCTCGTTCTCCCTTCTCCCAGCAGCAGCCCTTCTCTCTTCCTTCTTTTCTTTCCTCTCATCCTTCCTTATGGCCCGGATCACCTCAGTCACGACAGACGGTAGGATCGTCTGTATGACTTGGTGAACCTCCTCCACCACTGCATCTTTCACTGAGGCCCTCAAATTGGCACTCTCATCCACTCCCTCCGGGTGATGAAGCTCAGGCTCAGCAGGAGCCGTCTCTGTAGTTCTCGCCTTGTTCTTTGCGGCCCGGGGTCTGCCAGCACGACCACCCCGTACTCCATCTCTAGAAGCCTTAGATGATCTACCTCCAGCTATCCTCTAACACTATAAGATTCAAACACTCACACGGTCATTCAAGGTAATAGCTCAGTTAATGTTAAGTATAGTAAGTCCCTAATTACAGTGGCCAGTTGTGATTAGCCACTTACTTTACTCTTCGTTCCCCGAGCATTTCCTATCCTGACTACATCAGTATTCAAATCTACTAAAGCACATAAATCAAATAGCATGCACACATAATACCGGTTATCATAATGAAAAGAAATACCTGATGGCACGTAGCTACTCGGGCTGGCATCCCTCCATTCGTCCCATTCTCAGTTTAAGTTTAGGTTTTTGAAAATATTTACCCAATTCTCTTAAACTTTGGCTCTGATACCAACTTATAAGGCCCCGTCTCTGGAGACCTCACAGTTGGACATTCACATCACAATTTATAAAACATTTCATAATTCATTATCACAATGCAGCGGAATTTAAACATTTAAAAAGCCATTCATTAATTTATAAACGCTGTTGCTAAGTAATACATGTTTGGCATAGTTACAAAAGATCATTAGTTTGCATTACAAAACAACAACATTATATTCAAGAATGGATGTCAGCCTAATCCCGACGAGTAGCCTCCCCGAGTGCCATCCTCAGCAAATTACCTGCCAACTGAAAACGCATAAAAGTCAGCTTTGCTGAGTGAGTTCTAGTTTTAAAATCATAAAAATATCTTGATAGATTTGTATACAAAATACTTCTTAAAAAAATATCTTATCTTTCTTTCGGATGTGATCACACATCATACATACAAATCATATCCATTTCATCATCACAATTCTCTTTCTTGCTTATTTATTATTATCTTTCACTGTCGATATGGACCAAAGTGCTATACCCCCCATAATGCGCATAAACCTGGTACTGGGCCTTGAAGTTTATAAATAGACTCCATCCGTGGTGCACATATGCTGACTCCAGTACCGGGGCAGCAACAGTGGTCCCCTCAATATTAAAGATTGACCTTGTGTACATCCTTTGGGTTAGCTAAACCGTACACAGTTGAGCTAACGACAACATGGTCGTGCACCTCCTGAAAATTTTTACTTGCAAGTCTTTTCATTCTTTATGTTCCACTTTTCGTTAATATTAATCTTTCACTTGATTAATAATAATACTTTATGATCATAGGCAATCACATAAAGTCACATGTTAATATCATAATAGGCACATAAGGACAGCCCACAACATGCATAAGATAGTCAGATACAAGCATCAAGTCAACCATGGTCAAACCCTAATTTTTGATCTTCCAAAATTCCAGAAAATTCTTTAAGTCTTAAAGAAATGCGGGTGAACAAAACTAATGCGGGTGAACAAAACTAATGCGGGTGAACGACTGCAAATGCGGATGAAACTTGCAATTATGCTATCTTAACAAGAATGCTGATGGACACTGTAGCAAATGGCATGTATAAAAGAAATGCTGATGGACACTGTAGCAAATTGCATGTATAAAAAGAAATGCTGATGGACACTTGGCTGAATTTCTGCAAATGCGGGTGAAAAACTGCAAATGCGGGTGAATAACTGTAAATGCGGATGAACAAAACACTAGGCAATTATCACAGTGTAAATGCGGATAAACCATCGGACCTGTAAATGAAACTTATGCTATAACTAGTTCTAAAACCTCATTTTCATATATTCTTAACATAGATCTATCATGCTAAACTCTTAGAACAAGCTTACAACCTCATAGAACATAGAAGTTCATACACGTACATACACAGTTATCATACATAACGGTTGTAAAACATTTTAAATGTATTTTCAGCCCCAAAGAAGTTTAAAAACATAGAACCGGGGTCATAGAACTCACCTAGTGTAGAAAACAAGCAAAACTCCTCCGAACCTGCTCGTACACGAGTTCAAACACCTGAACAAGCAAAACAACCAACCAAAGCACATACAACACTTAGAAATCGGTTTCTAAGGTGGAAAACCTCAAAGAACCGAGCCAAACATCAACAAAAACCCACTAACCTTGAAGATTTCAGTTCTAATTCCTTCTTGGAACCGAGAGAGCTGGTCTGCAGCTTTCTTTCTTCTTCTTTTCGGTCGAACAACAGCAGCAGCAAGATGATATGGCGGCCATGCCCATATAAAGTGCATTTTTGACTTTTTGGTACTATTTACACAAAGCACCTCTCAACTTTGCCTCTTTTTATTTTCTTCAAAATACTTTTCTTCATTTTTATTTTGACCGAGGTTTCGGGTGTTACATCAACAATGTCATTTTGTTGAAGTGTATACACATATGAAGACTCGATAACAATGTAGATTTTTCAAGGAGCATGAGAGTGATCATTGCTAAATGTAATAATATACCAAAAACCAAAGGAATATATAGTAGAGCAAGGACCCCATATATAACAATGTGAAACTTTAAAATATGCACTAGCTTGACTTGACACGTTTGTAGGGATAGGGATGTTGGCATGTTTACTACATTGACACAGCTGACAATAAAAATCTTAGGAATGGAAAATTTGGTATCATTTGCCTCAAAATGCATAGGGAGTCCTATCGACAATGAGCCTCCATGATACTGAAGTTGCATATATTTGGTATTGATCACGAGAACATAAAATAGAGTTTTTTTTTTTTTTTTTATTTAACACATGTGCCAATCACAAGGTTTATCCCTAGTTCCTAAATGTCATGATGAGAGTTATAAACGACTACATAATAATTATTTTGTTTAATAATTAGTGAATGAAGAAAGGATATTATGAAATTTAGGAATAAACATGACAGAAGACATGTTTAGGTTTGCCAAACTACTAACGGATCCGATGTTGTGAATAGATCATGACGGTTCATCATTAAGTAATAGTTAGTGAAAACTATCATGTAGGCTAGAAAGAATACCTTCATTTCTAGTCAAGTCATATGTAACTCCAGAATCAATTACCCTTGATGAGTCAAGACCAGAGAATGTACTTGAGTGTAGAGTTGCACAAAACGGGTTTGGGCCGGACCCGGGCCGGGTACAAACCGGGTTTGGGCCCAACCGGTTTTTTGTACCCGGGTATTGGTGAACCCGGTACGAACCCGGGTCGGGTTCAGCGAGATACAAACCCTACCCGGTATACCCGGGTAGGGTCGGGTCGGGTTCGTTGGGTATGAAACCCGGGTTTTTTGACTTTTTTTTTTTCTTTTTTTCTTTCTTGTGTGTGTGTCGAACACCGGGTCGTATGTTTTTTTTTCTTATATTTTCTTTCCTTTTTTTCTTTTTATTTTTCTTTTTCTAACCGGGTTCACTTGAATGACAAAAATTAAACACTTAATATATAAATATATACAAATCTTGAGCATAAAATGTTACACTTATAATATACAAATATTAAATACTTTTTATATAAAACATTTGAATGACAAAGAAATTTAAAAAGAACATGAAAGACATATAATATTAAAACAACTTAAAAATAACAATATCGTCTAATTTTATCTACTACGAGATGCTTGATCAAATGCTAATTCTTCATCGGATATGCCAGAAGATACTCCGTCTTCTACCTCTTCATCATGTACTTTAGCTTCGAGTGTAATCTCGTCTTCGAGGCTTGTTTGGTCTTGTATACGATCCGTTGCGTCTAAGTGATCCTTTAAACAAATGCACATCTCCACTGCTTCCGGAGTTAGTCTTATTCTTCGTAATGATATTACCCTGCCACTAAGAGAAAAAGCAGATTCCGAAGCTACCGTAGAAGCTTGGACGCTTAGTAAATCACGGGCCATAGCAGAAAGAATCGGAAATTGAGATTCTTTTCCTTTCCACCAAGCCAAATATCGAATGCACGATAATCTTCGGTAGTCATAGTGGAAATAAAATCCGTTCCATTATATCTACCGAGCTCACTTGTTGGGGTGTTACCCCTTTGACGTTTAGCCGTCACATCCCGAACAACATTCAACATAGTCAAACAGGGTCTTTAAGCGAGGTACTAGCACTTGAGGTTGATCCGCTTGGCATGGTTATGTTTACGTTAGGCCCATATCTATTTAAATAAAAATTATAAATTGTTTTCAAACTATGATTAAAATTTTCTTTTGCCTCGTTTGAAAAATCAGGGTTTTCGTCATGCATATCCAAATTGTCATTTATCTCATCTATCAAACATTCAACCCCCGCAACATTTAGAAACAGATTTAAAGCGGCGGCACACGTAAAACGGGTGGTAAGTCCTTAAAATATTTTTTAAACTTTTCTTTCATTGGTTCTATCATTTGATTAAACATATTATTTTTATTTTAAAAATTTTTAAAATTCAAAGACATAAAATATAGTTCTTGAAGCACCGAATAACTAGTGGAATAATAAACTCCCGATAATTTTGTTGTTGAGTTTTTAAAAACCTCAAGAAACTCGGATAGACGTTGAAGATTCTCCCAACCCGCATCCGGAAATGGGTCGGCTTCACCATTATCCGAAAGACTATTATGAAAAGCTTTCAAAGTGCCCTTTTGTTTTAAAGCACATTCAAACATGTGACAAGTCGAATTCCACCGAGTAGGTACATCCCAATTAGGACCTAAAAATTTAGAGTGCGTATCCTTACAAAGTTGTTTATAATCTTGATATCTTCTTCTACTTTTTTAAAAACGTCATGTAACATAAATCGAAAAGATGTAATAAAGTTATTAACATATTGCCCGGATAGTCCGTCTTGCACTACTAAATTAATAATATGTGCAACACAACGAGTATGGAAAAAATCACCGTTTGCAATCGGAAGATATTTTAATTTTAATTTTTCAACCGCGGTTGTGTTGTTAGATGCGTTATCAAATGCAATTGAAAAAAGTTTATTTTCTAATTTAAAAGTACTTATTACATTATCTAAAAAGTAAAACAAAAATTCTCCGGTGTGTGGATGTGGAAAAAGATCAAATGCAATCGTACGTTTCATCAATTGCCATGAATTGGGATCCACCCAATGAGCGGTGACGCAAAGGTACGATTCGGGTAAACCGTGTGGAGCCGACCAAACGTCACTAGTTAAGTTTACACCGGTATTTAAATTTTCAAATAATACAATTAAATCATTTTTTGCTTGTTTCCATAATTTTAAACAATAATGTCTAAGTGTAGTATGACTTACGTGAGTGTAACGAGGTTGAAGCGTCTCTCGAATTAAGTTGGTCAACCGAGGATTGTCGAAGTGACTAAAAGGCAAAGCTTCTTGAATCACGAACTTCGCCATTCGATCTCGAACCGTATTAACATCGTAATTAAAGATTCCACCGTCTCCACCCGTTAATCCGTTTTTTCAACGACTTACAAAACTTCTTGCTAATGTGTTTGTTTAAAGTCGTGTTAGAATCTTTAGCAAGCAAAGCTCCACAAAACTTGCAACGAGCCTTTACAGACCCGTCACTCAACTCAACCATATCCCAATTGCACCAAACATCCGTGTTACGATTGTGTGCAAGAACACGAACGACGGTTGGAGCGTTGGACGAACCTTGACCAACGGAAGATTATGAGTGAGCCATATCAAGATTGAAGAGAGTGAAAGTGTAAAACGAGAGAGTGAACGTGTAAAACGAGAGTAAACGAGAGTATTTTTTGCGTTTTTTGCGTATATTTTTGCGTTTGAGACTTGGGTACTAAACCATATCAACCCACATCTATTTATACTAACTTATAGGGCAAAAGTGACCAAAAAAACGGTCACAAATCGAAGGTAACGGCTACATAGCCGTTAAAAAACGGCCACTTTTTAAAAAAAAAAAACGGTCGAAACCGGGTCCAACCCGGGTTCAACCGGTCGGGTCGGGTCGGGTTCTAAGAAATTCTAGAAAATCATACCCGGTTCCAACCCTACGGTTTTTTTCGGGTCCAACCCGGGTATGCATATACCGGGTCGTACCCGTACCCGGTTCCGGGTCGGGTCCACCGGGTCGGGTCCGAACCCGGTTTTTATGCCCAAGTCGGCTTGAGTGCACCGAGTTGGTTGCGAACTAGAAGTAGTCGACCAAGAGGTAAGCAATTGAGTCTATAATAGTCCTCTTGGATGAATGTGTAAGTTCGGTTCTTTTTGTCTTGCATTGCAATAAACGAAATCGAGAATAGGATCAAGAGTTATTGACCTACACTAGTGGTTGTAGTGGTGGCAGACCTTTGCAAAAGAACAATGGTGATTGTTCTAGGGTTGCGATTGAAACAATGAGAAAAGCATCAGCTACTGAAAAGAAAAAGCAAGGGAGAAGGCTCTAGAACAGAAAGCAATCAGGAACAGGCAACAACGTTAATGGTGGCCCGTGGTGGTGTAACGGTGGCTGTTTTCTTTTCTTTCTTTTTATAACGGCAAGGAATTTTATTCATACACCAAAAGTGAACAAAATGCTAGAGCGAATGAGTACATACACCCAAGATTAAAAAAAAAAAAAAGTCACCCAAAAAACAAAAAGCTAATCGAAAATTCTAATCTTTAAAAAAAATTTAAAGATACCAAAACCATCAGATTGCAACTTGATGAGGCAACAACAGGAGTTGAATTAAACTGGAACAGGGACGCTGATGTCGAAACCTGATACAAATGTTAATATTCCTTTATCTGCTGTGATTTACATTGATTGTCCTGTATGTTTACATTTTTATCCACCGATAACAGTAGCTCTAAATTAATATAAAGAAAGTTTAAAATTACTATGAAGAAACATGCATCATTTACATAATATTTACATGTGTATCCTATGCCAGTACTTTGCACTTCACACACATATGGTAACATAACAATCAAGGATGAACATTGAATGTAATGGGTATGGAAAATCACTCTTTGTTGTTGGAAGATTTGTCTTTCTTTTGTCCACCACCAAGAATACGCGATATTTGCAGCCCTCTGCTGAAGGCTTGGTTGAACAACATACGTGTCTGGAATTCTGAAACAAACGGGAACCAAGCAAGAAATGCAACAGGGGTGAACAGAAGTAAGCCCATAATTATTTCATAGTATTGTGCTAAGCTTCTGATTGATGACCACACTCCAGATCTTCTCAGAAATCGCTTTAAAGCTTGTGCAATCTGATTAACATAAAGAACACTAATTAACATCTACTGACAGACATGTAAAACATAATCAATATTGGATTAATTGTTAATGACTCACCAGAAGTAATCCCCAACCGGTAGGGAGGAAGGCAAGGATGCATACTATTATATCCTTCAACGTCATATGAGGTAATGCAATCAAGGTAATTAGAGTAGAGGCAAACGCGACGACGATAAAACCATTGATCAATCTGAATAAAAGCTGATAATCAGCACTAAGAGTTTTTCTCCAATATGACATGGCCTGGAATCAGATACCAAAACACAAATGAATAAGATATATTATGAAGTTTCATGTTGGGTGATTGAGGAGTGCTAAGTCTCAATGGTATTTTAATTGAAGATGAAATTAAATATTACTCTAATGTAACATACCTTCAATACAACAAGTGCTCCAATGATCACAAGCCATGAAATTCCATAAACCTGCAACCAAAAGGTAAATCTTAGAACATTTGCGGTGAGATCATTGCTATTGATAGTCAAATACGCTTTGTAGAACACATGATATGTACCAGAAAACTTTTACTCTCGGTTAAGCTGAGGTGGTACACGAGTCCAAACTGGTAAATAAAGAACCGAAGCGCCAAAATAATCTCTGTGATGGTACCCCGTACCCCAGAAGATGTAAGATGCTCTTGTTCTTTTTCCCACCATGATTCCCAGCTTTTATCAATAGAAACACCAATTCCACCACGGTTGCTGATCCACTTACTCCAATCTGTCCAATCATCAACAATCTTTTGCCATTCAAATCCTGAGGGATTAAAAAGAAAGGGAGCAAAAAGCCATGATCCCACCATAAACCACATTGATACTGTGATGAATATGTACGCGATTGAACCTCTATAAGATTGACCAAAAATTTCATATACAACAAGTAATATCAAAAGCTCAAGCCCCTTGACAAAGTGGCTCCGAGAGTAGAGTCTGTAATTTTCAGCAAACTTAGCATGAAACACCACAAATCCACGGCCTGTACCTCTGTACTGTGCACCACCATGAAGTAAAGTTCTTCCATAATAATGGGTTTTTGTTCCGAGTGAAAAAGTAAAAAATACAGAAGCTAATTGTAGTTGCATGAGTACAAAATCAGTAAATGCTTTATGAAACCCTCTTTCGAGACCAATTTCCATCATCATTGGTAGTGCCATCAGAAAGCCAATTTGAAAAAAAGACTGAGAAGCAAGGGCTACTTGAAGGGGTTTGTCATTTACAACTGCCCTGTTTGTAGTCAACTCTCTCTCCAGTCCACTGAGAACAAGATATAGGCGCCCGTAGAGAAAGACATACACAATAAGCACAGTGAGCTGTCATAAAACAAAAACTTTCGGTCAAACCATTGAATATTGAAACTTTAAGAAAACGTTCTCACATCTTACAAGTGTATTGAAATAGAATCCAACAGTGGTGAAATAGCAAGAAAGCATGCGAAAGAAATCAAAACGGTGTCCAAGCCTATATATATCACGACTCATTGTTTGTTCTCCGTTTCCATTGGCTATTTTTGCCTCAAATAATGAGATTTGGTTGAGACCAACATCTCTTCCTTTACCAACTTGTATGTATTCATGATGGGTAACATTTCCTCCACGTAATGTAGAATTGAAACCTGGGAAATATTTGAACATGTAAATAAAAGACAGGCAAGCAATTGCGAAACAATAATGATATATACATATATGTATATATGTATGTGTGTGTATGAAGGGAGAGTCTTCATAGCAAAGACTTACCTGCAAATATATCCTCACT
>CM046423.1:13659758-13664758 GCA_025506505.1 Flaveria sonorensis | reverse complement strand
AAAAGTACATTTAGTGCTACAGCCCTTCCTATCTAATAGAAAAGGATTCCAAAATCCTGGACCAATCTTACCTAGGATCGCAAATCCCCCCTATATATATATGTGTATACACACACACACATCTTATCTTAATCTTAACTACTATATAATACATAAACAATGGCTAGATTTGTAATTTTACATCATTTTTAAGATGGCATATGAAGAGTTGCAAGCTTTGATATGTAATGTCATAAGATTTATTCCTAATATACCCTTTTAAGCTTTAAATACTTGTACTCCACCATTATCTAATTAAATTTAAATTATGACTATTATATTTAAGGTTATCTTAATATCTATACCTATACTACTATATAATACAACTTTTTGGATAATATTGTAATTTTAATCCATTTTTAAGTTACTTAAGAACAATTTTGTTATATTTGGTACAAGTGATTATGCATAAACAACTTATTATTTACAAATTTGTTCATCCATGTTGTAATATAGATATGTTTAATATCGCACATTAATCAAATAAAAAGGCAAAATATGAGTTAGTATAATAAGAGAGAGTTAGCTAAATACACAGTCCTAAAATTATTTATACCCCCGCCGCAACGCGCGGGTTTCACCCACTAGTATATATATATGTATATACATATATAATTGTATATATGTATGTATATACATATATACTTGTATATATTATTAGTCAATATATTATTTATGTATTTTATTATGCTTTTATTGTAATTCCTGTAAATCAGTATAGTATCCTAAAATAGCTCTAAGGTTAGTTAGTCTCTTGCTGTATATATGTTGTATCGATATTATTCACAGATCAAGAAAAACAATCCCTAATTTCATGGTATCAGAGCCACTGCTCTATACCCTAATCACCATCGCCGCCGCCAGAATCAAGGTTCAACCACCGCCATCGTGATTAGCTGTAGTTGGATTAAGATCCATCTGCTTTTCTTTTTCCTTTTCTCTATTTCAGATCAGCATGTCAGACAGTAAAGATGGCTCATCCAGCAAGGCACAACAGGCTCTTCACCCGGTCTATACCGTGACGAACATACAGCAAAAAATCCGAGTCTTGGACGGAACAAAGGTGTCGTATTCGTCGTGGGTCAAACTTTTTCTTCTTCATGCTCGAGGCTACGATGTCTTGCATCATATTGATGGCACGAAACCTCCTGAACCAACAGACCCAAAGTTTGAATCCTGGAACAAAATCGACGCTATCGTCCTACAGTGGATCTACGGGACACTGTCGGATGAATTACTAATTCGGGTTTTGGAAACCGAGTCTACTGCGTTATAGCAGCGGCAATCGGTTGATGAGTGTCACGCGCTTGTCGTCGCTGGAGGTCTGACTGAAGCATGCTACAGGCTTCTTCCCAAGATGGTAATTGTTGATTAATGACTGTGCCAATGGGATCATATTCCTGAGGCAGTCCCCGCACCAGTGGCCCCAATCGCGGTGGTTACTCTTCATGGCCAGCCCAACCCAATGCCTATTGGCCTCCATATTGGGCACCTCCCCCGCCATGCCCATACCCCACCCAACAGGGCTGGGCCACACCTTGGCAGCCCACGACATCACCTTGGCAGCCACAGCCTCCTCGTCCGTCATCCGGGTCTGCTACTCAACCACAGGTCAACCTCTCTGAATTGAATCCTTTGGAACCATCTCAACTAGGCTACGCCTTTGAAGCCATGACAATGCAGCCTCCCGATGATCAGTGGTACATGGACACGGGGGCCACAAATCATCTCAGTTCTGATTCAGGTATGGTTTCCGTTTCTCCTCGTATTACGCCTATTAAATCCATTCTTGTTGGTAATGGCCAATCCATTCCAATTCAAGGATCAGGAAACACCACCCTTCCTGGCTACCCAAACAACTTAAACCTCAAAAATGTACTTTATTCACCCAATATAATTAAAAATCTCGTTTCCGTCCGCCGTTTTGCTATTGATAATTGGGTTTCCGTTGACTTTTATCCTTTTGGTTTTTCAGTGAAGGACTACAAGACTGGGAAGATCCTGAGCCGTCATGATAGTTCCAGTCACTTATACCCAGTTACCAACACTTTCACTGCTTCCGGTTCTGCATTACTCACCACGTCTCTTTCCATTCCTTGGCATGCTCGTCTTGGACACACAGGATTGCATGTTTTAGATTTTCTTCGTTGTTCTAATTTTATTTCATGTAATAAGACAAATTCTATGGATGTTTGCAATTCGTGTCAGTTAGCTAAGAATAAACGTTTACCTTTTCATCCTTCATTGTCTAATACACTTATGCCATTTGATATATTACACTGTGATTTGTGGACTTCTCCACTCCAAAGTCATAATGGTTACAAGTATTACATGGTGTTAATTGATGATTTCACAAACTATACCTGGGTTTTTCAACTAAAACTCAAATCTGAAACATTTACAAAATTCACCCAGTTTCACAATTTTGTTAAAACTCAGTTTCTTTGCTCAATTAAGTATTTTCAATGTGACATGGGTGGCGAGTTTGATAACACCGCCTTCAAAACGTTTGCCACCACTCATGGTCTTCAGTTTCGGTTTTCGTGTCCCCAAACCTCCCAACAAAATGGGAAAGCCGAACGTATGATTAGACGACTCAACGAAATCATGTTATGTCTTCTAACTCATGCCTCGATTCCTCCCTCCTATTGGGTCGAAGCACTTCACACATCCGTCTACTTGCATAACATCATTCCCACAAAAGTTCTTCAAAATCGTACCCCCCTTTCCGCTCTCTATCTCAAACACCCAACATATGATCATTTGTGCGTTTTTGGGTGTGCTTGTTATCCAAATCAATCCGCTACCCGCCAACACAAACTTTCCCTCCGCTCCACTCGATGTGTCTTCTTGGGATACCCACCTGATTATCGTGGATACCGTTGCCTTGACCTTTCTACGGGCAAAACGATACTCTCCCGCCACGTCACCTTTGATGAAAACACATTTCCATTCCAAACCACTTCTGAGTTTTCTGGTCCTGACTACTCATTCTTACAAGAAGATCCCTCACCCCTCTTGTTTCCACCCTTTACTCATCCTTCCTCCACCCCCAACAGCCCCACTCCTGCTCAACCAGTCAGCCCAACCAATTCCAGCCATTCCCCTTCACCAACCAGCTCACGCAGCTCACTTCAACAATCTCCACCTCCTGCCACTTCCTCTTCCCCCACAACTCAGACTTCCCCTAACCCACTACCTTGTCAATTTACCTTTTCCCGCCTTCCCAAAACCACCAGTGGTCCAGCCTCATATACACCAGCATTTCAGGCCTTTCAGAGAGCCTCTGGTCCATCCTCATCTACCACGTCCGCCCATGCCACACACCCCTCCACCCACCCAATGCAAACCCGATCTCGTACACATTCCCAGCCGCCTAACCCATCTGCAAATCTACATACCAACAACGCTACCACACCAATCTCACCTGTTCCCAAATCCCTCACTCAAGCCCTTTCTGATCCTAATTGGCGTGCCGCCATGGCCAACGAGTTTAAGGCTTTAATAGACAATAATACGTGGGAACTGGTTCCAAAGCCTGCAGATACACACATTATCAATTGTATGTGGCTCTATAAACATAAATTTCATGCTAATGGGTCTCTTGAACGATATAGGGCCCGACTAGTTGTTAATGGGAAATGTCAGCGGGTTGGTTTAGATTGTGATGAAACATTTAGCCCCGTTGTTAAACCTACTACTATACGCACGGTTCTCAGTTTAGCTGTGTCTCGATCTTGGCCCATCAATCAGTTAGACGTTAAGAACGCATTCTTACACGGGGACTTACGAAACTGTGTACATGTACCAACCCCCTGGTTTTACTAACCGGTCTAACCCGTCTTATGTGTGCAGGCTTCGCAAATCTCTATACGGTTTAAAACAGGCACCGCGTGCCTGGTATCAACGATTTGCTAATTACTTGCTCTCTTGCGGTTTTCGCAGCTCCTCCTGTGACACGTCCCTTTTCATTTATAAAAAGGGTACTCGGATGGCTTATCTATTACTTTATGTGGATGACATAATCCTTACCGCCTCCGATAACCAACTCCTTCGTGATATAATTTCATCTCTTTCTAAGGAGTTTGCCATGACAGATTTGGGGAAAGTACATCATTTTTTGGGCATACAGGTTACACAGAAATTGGGAGGGTTGTTCCTTTCGCAACAAGCGTATGCCTCGGACATCATTACTCGGGCCAACATGCAAAATTGTAAACCCAGCTCTACTCCTTGTGACACTGACTCTAAGCTAAGTGCCACGGCTGGAGCACCACTTTCAGATGGCTCTTTATATAGAAGTCTAGCGGGGGCACTTCAATACTTGACATTTACAAGACCCGACATTGCCTACGCGGTGCAACAGGTCTGCCTATTCATGCATGCTCCGCGTGAACCTCATTTTCAGTTCCTCAAACGTATTCTGAGGTATTTAAAAGGCACACTCTCTCATGGCTTATTAATCACTCCCTCTAAGTCTACGTCGCTTACTGCATATTCGGATGCCGACTAGGGGGGGGGGTTGCCCTGATTCTCGACGATCCACATCGGGTTATTGCGTTTTTATGGGGGATAATCTTCTCTGTTGGTCTTCAAAGCGTCAACACACAGTATCCCGTTCGAGTGCCGAAGCCGAATACCGTGGTGTTGCTAACGCCACAGCTGAAGTCACCTGGCTACGGAATCTGCTCCTTGATCTTTCAGTTCCTACCCGAGAGGCCAGCATCATTTTTTGTGACAATGTTTCAGCCGTGTACCTCTCCGGCAATCCTGTCCAACATCAGCGCACCAAACACACCAAACACGTTGAAATTGACATACATTTTGTGCGGGACAAGGTTCGCATAGAAGACATCCGAGTTCTACATATACCTGCTGACTACCAATACGCAGATATCTTCACGAAGGGCCTTCCTAGAGCTTTATTTCAGCGTTTCAAGACCAGTCTGCGCATTCTTCCC